>JABTEG010000010.1:212806-268775 GCA_017311285.1 Pneumocystis oryctolagi
CTTTTATTAGAAGCCGTATATTTCACCTTAGAATAGCACACTTCTTACAAAACAGAACCAAAAGTCTTAAAGTTTCTTAAAAAAAGAATATTTTTTTTATATATTACGTCAATAAATTTTTTTCAAATCGTCAAACTTTTAAAGTCGATCATTCCTTAACATCAGAAATCTGAAAAAAGGTGTATTTTAGAAAGGAATGGAGTACTTGAACAGTAAAATCTCATTAATAAGTCGCAGTGATATACGGTAAGTGAAGTATTCTTTTTTTTTTCCTTAAAAATAGGCTATTTAAAGGAGAATTCTAACAAAAAATATTTTAACAGATATACTGGAATTCTTCATGACATTAACTCAAAAGACTCTACAATATCACTTCAAAATGTTCGTTCTTTTGGGACGGAAGGGCGAAAAGGGAATCCGAAGGAAGAAATTCCACCTTCAGACAACGTTTTTGAATATATTGTCTTTCGTGGTTCAGATGTTAAAGATTTGAAAAAAATTTATTGACGTAATATATAAAAAAAATGTTCTTTTTTTAAGAAACTTTAAGACTTTTGGTTCTGTTTTGTAAGAAGTGTGCTATTCTAAGGTGAAATATACGGCTTCTAATAAAAGAATAATTTAATGGTTTATATTTTTGGATTTAAATGTGAAAAATAATAAAAAAGAATTTATGAAAATGCTTAATGAAACCGATATAGAACAAACAGAAAAGGCATATTTAGATATATCTTTGCAAGAAAAAGTTCTTGAGAGTTCTTCAGAGTTAGAAGAACCATGTTCATTGCAGGTATAATTGTTAATAGACCCTGGTTTTTAATGAATATACATATTCATGTTTAAGGGCTATTTTTCATGGAACAAGTTCTGAGTTTTTTATTTCTAGTATCATTTTGATAATTCTTTCATGTGTTATATGTTAAAAAATCAATTTATTAGTTATTACCGTTATGGAAAACGTCCAGACTGTTTATCAAAATGGAAAGATTTTGTCTGGTGTATACGCACAAAAAATAAACCTTTTGACGAGCAGCAGAAAATGTTACGTGAGAAGAGACTAGAAAGGCTTTCAATTCTTAAGAAAGGTAGAAATAGTGAAGAAATTTGGTCATTACGTACTCAGCCTCTTGAATCTCTTTTTGATTCTAAAAATACAACTCTTTGATTTTTTTTTAAATAGAAGCTATTGTATAGTATGTTTTTTGTTTTAAAACCTCTTTTTTCCTGTATAATTTCCCTCTTTTTTTTTTTATAGTTTTTGTCCGTTTTGCATTCTCGTAATCTTTAAAAATGGAAGATGATCAACAATATGACTTTTTTATATATGGAACTGGCTTAACGGAGTCTATTCTTTCAGCGTTTGTACTTTTTATTTAATATTTGTATTGATTCTGTTTTAGTGCTTTTTCAGCGGAAAATAAAGTACTTCATGTAGATTCTAATACGTATTATGGTAAAGATTGGGCGAGTCTTGGATGGAATGAGCTTAAGAATTGGGCGAAAACATTAAACTTATGTATATAATGCTGTCTATGTTTTTTTTTGTCTAATATTTGTTAGTGCAAGGTAGTTTATAAAAAAATTCAATAAATAATATTTAATGATAGATTCTGTTTATTGCGACGCAGAATTAGTTATAAATGATGAAAGCCCTATGGATATGTCTAGAGTTTATTCTTTTAGTCTTACACCGGCTACTATTTACTCTAAATCAAAAATAATTGACCTGATTATATCATATAATCTTCAGCCTTATCTTTCTTTTAAATCGTACAACTGCATATTAATTTACGATGAATCTCTTGAAAATTTCTTTTTTGAAGTTCCTTATAAAAAGGAAGTCATAGCTTTTCGTGAAGATATTGATTTTGTATGGAAACGTAAGATTATGCGTTTTATTGAGTTTATTTTGGACATTACATCAGAAAAAAATCAAGAAATACTTAAATGTAACTCTTTGTTTTTCTAAGGGATTTTTTGTTGATTATTTTAGGTCACGAAAATGATTTGCTTGCTGATTTTCTTTCTTCAGAACCGTTTTCTTTGTCTACTTTGTATATTAACATGTTCGTGTATGGTATTGCGTTCTCTAATACACATAATATTACTGTTAAAGAAGCATTGCCAAAGATTAAACAGTTTTTTTTGTCTATAGGGATTTATACGGATTTCGCAATATTAAATTGTTCATATGGTGGAGGAAGTGAATTGGTTCAGGCATTTTCAAGGAATGCATCTCTAAAAAACTCAACATATATGTTAGGAAAATATATTGTATCTTACAATATTAATGAAAATGAGTCATATCCATTAACTGTTGTTTTGGATAACAATACAGAAGTCAAGTGTAAAAAACTCATTACGTCTTGTAAAATAGGAAATTATCATCCAAATATTCTATTGAAAGATAAATCACTTGTTCGTTCTATTTGTCTTATTAAAGGAAACTTGTCTCGAATGTTTAAGGAAAATGGTCTTATACTATGTTCATTTCCTCCCCAATCTTTAAAGTCAAACAAATATCCACTACAAATGATAGTGCATGGAAGCAATTCTGGTGATTGTCCTAGTGGACAATGTGAGTAGATTCTGTTTTATATATAAAAGTGATATTAATGAGTATAGATGTTATATACACGTCAACTTTTGGCACTGTTTCTGAAGAAAAGTCTTCTATTATGGCTGCTATTCAGATATTAATTGAGGCTGCTTCTGTAGATACCGCCGAAGGTTAAAAATCAATGTTATTATTATTATTTAACATCTTTAGCTCCTCAAATACTTTTTACACTCTTTTATTTGCAAAATTCTGTTACATCTGTTCCGTGTGATTCTCAATATATAATTCCTGTACAAAATATATCTTTTGATACCGATTTTAACAAAAGCGTTGAGAATGCGAATAATATTTACAACTTTTTATTGAATAAGGATCTTGTCCTGCATAAAGAGTCGTAAATATAGAAAGAATTCTTTTTTACATATATTTTTTTTATTCTTATTTTTTTGACTTATTATTCAATAGTTTTGTTAATCTACAAAAAAACGATACTTTTATTTTGGTTTTTCACAGTTTTTCCAACATAATAAAAGTATATCTTTTTCAATTTTGTTTTTTCTTTTTCATATATTTTTTCTTTAGGTTTATAGAACTTGCTAGATTATAGACAAAAATTGTCGATTTTCGAAAATTTAAAAAAAACTAAATAAATTATATATTTAAAAAAACTGTGAAATGAGCCGTCTTCACTGTTCATTAGGCCTTCGAAAATGCAAAGGATTGTTCTATTTGATGGGTCGAAAGATTGATCAACAACGATTTTATTCAACAAAAGAATTGAAGTTTGGACAAGATATACGATCTTCTCTTTTGAACGGTGTTGAAGTGTTAGCTAAAGGTTTTTTGATAATTCTGTATTTCGTTTGATTATTTGTTTACTTCTGTAGCGGTCTCTGTTACTTTGGGGCCGAAAGGGAGGAATGTTCTTATTGAACAAAGTTTTGGAAGTCCGAAAATTACAAAAGATGGTGTAACTGTTGCAAAAAGTATTACTTTAAAAGATAAGTTTGAGAATCTTGGCGCTCGGTAGTTCTTTATGATAATGAAGACGTTTTGAATTGATGTTTATTAGTCTTGTTCAAGATGTAGCGAATAAGACGAATGAAACAGCAGGAGATGGAACTACAACAGCAACAGTGTTGGCTCGTGCAATTTTCTCAGAATCTGTTAAGAATGTTGCTGCAGGATGTAACCCTATGGATCTTCGTCGTGGTGCACAAAAAGCAGTTGATGAAGTGGTGAAGTTTTTGCAAAACAATAAACGAGATATTACAACATCTGAGGAGATTGCTCAAGTTGCAACTATTTCTGCAAATGGGGATAGGCATATTGGTCGGTTGATCTCTAGTGCTATGGAAAAGGTAGTTTTTGTTTTTTATTTTATAGTAATATAACGATGTAAGGTTGGAAAAGAAGGTGTAATTACTGTAAAAGAGGGAAAAACAATTGATGATGAGCTTGAGATTACGGAAGGTATGCGCTTTGATAGGGGGTATATTTCTCCTTATTTTATTACGGATATTAAGACTCAAAAATGTGAATTTGAAAAACCTTTAATTCTTCTTTCTGAGAAAAAAATATCTGCGTTACAGGATATTCTCCCATCTCTTGAAATAGCAGTAAATCAAAGACGGCCATTGGTTATCATAGCTGAAGATGTTGATGGAGAGGCTTTGGCCGCGTGTATTTTAAATAAACTTCGTGGTCAACTTCAAATAGCTGCTGTTAAAGCTCCTGGTTTTGGCGACAACAGGAAATCTATTTTAGGAGATATTGGTATTCTTACAGGAGGTCAGGTATTTAGTGACGAATTGGATATGAAGTTGGAACGAGCCACTCCAGAATTATTAGGTTCTACCGGGAGTGTGACAATTACTAAAGAAGATACTATCTTATTGAATGGTGATGGTGATAAGGATTTGATTTCTCAAAGATGTGAACAAATTAGACTTGCCATTAGTGATTGTAGTACATCTGAATATGAAAAAGAAAAACTTCAAGAGCGTCTTGCTAAACTTAGTGGGGGTGTTGCTGTCATTCGTGTTGGCGGTTCCAGTGAGATTGAAGTTGGTGAAAAAAAAGATCGATTTGTTGATGCTGTAAGTATTGTTTTATAATATTTAACATCAACATAACATTGTAGTTAAACGCAACTCGCGCTGCTGTTGAAGAGGGTATTCTACCTGGTGGAGGCACAGCTATTCTTAAAGCGGTTCCTGTTTTGGATGCTATTGCTGAAAAAATGGAAACATTCGATGAAAAATTGGGTGTAAAAACAGTTCAAAATGCTATTCAGCAGCCAACACGACTTATTGTACAAAATACAGGAGCTGCAGATGGCTCTGTTATTATTGATAAACTTATTAAAGAATATGGTGATGAATTTTTGATGGGTTATGATGCTGTTACTGGCAGAATTTGTAATATGGTTTCTGCGGGCGTTGTATGTATATAAATATTTTTTGATTATTTATTTTTATTGTTTAGGTTGATCCTTTAAAAGTTGTAAAGACTGCTTTGGTCGATGCATTTAGTGTTGCTAGTCTTATGGCTACATCAGAATGTGCTATTGTAGATGCACCTGAACCATCTAGTGCTCCTGGAGGACCAGGTGGTGCTGGAGGTATGGGAGGTATGGGAGGTATGGGCGGTATGGGTGGCATGGGCGGTTTTTAAGTTTTCTTAATAAAGCCATCTATCCGCACAATATCTATTTGATCTCTGTATATATTTTGATTTAGATATATAATCTTTATTATTTTAATAAAAAAAAACTAAGTTTTGGTATTTACATATGCTTGTTTAAAGATATTATATAGTGTATTGCATGTGTTATTATCAAGTTTTGTTAATAAAAACGATTTCAAATCTTCCCAAAAAGCTGCATCTAGTTCTATAGAATGTAGATTTGAATGAGACACTTGAGTGTCGTATGTTATGTTTACTTGGAAAGTTCCATTTTGTGTTTCAATTGCTTCGGAAGAAAATCGTGTTTCTTGTACTGGCATCTTTTCCATAATTATAGTTTGAAGCACTATTTTTGTTTGGCCTAGTTCTAACACATCTGACACTAATTTTGTATCTACAAGTACTTTTCCTTTATTCAGCAGCCGGACTTGGGATAAATCAATATTAAGTGCTTTAGAAACGTTTTTTTTAATGCACAAAATGGTATCCGAGCGTTGTGCTTTGATATTAACCGTTTTTTTAGGCCCTCTTAATGTTTTGATTGTAATGTTAACGGTTTCTTCTTTACTTTGAATTTTAAAAAAAAAAAAGGAAAAAAAATATACCCGAATCATTGTTTTCCGTCTTCTTCATCCCCTTCCATTCAGGTAAATCCATTTTAGGTTGATCTAGCTACTTTTTTTCGTCAAAACTTTTTTTTTATTTAAATTTACCTCATATGGCACAGTTTCAAGACGAGAAAGAGGAGCAATAAATTCTTCTGAAAAATAAACCTGTTTCTGCTCCAATTGTTTTAAAAAACTTCGTGAAAAACTCTTTTCTGATTCTATTTCTTTCATCACACAATCTATGTCGTTTGTTTCGATGCGTTATCAAATTATCTGCTTTTTTTTTTTTATATGTATACATGCAAATGTTGAAAAAGTTGTTTTTACTGCTACATTAGAAGCATCTCAAAAGCCTTTTTTATCTTCTTTGAAAACTCCTCCTACTTTATCATCATTGCTCCTTCTGGGGGAACCTTTTGCTTTACAAACACAACTTGGATATGATGAAAATCAAACTGCTATAATAACTTCAAATTGGTTTCACGCGCCACTAAGCATAGGTACTGTTTATGAAGTCCGTGTTTGTTGGCCTGCTACTGTATGTTTTTTTTATTTTTTGTTTTATCATTGAGTATTTTATCAGTCGCCAGCACTTATTGACATCTCTGTTTTTTATGAAGCAGATGCAGTAAGTTTTTCTGACAAGATTGTTACGTTTTACGTACAAATAAGCTGCAAAGCTGCATATTTTTCACTTAATTCTTCTGTTATGAATACACACATTCTTCCCCTTCATATTAGTAAGCATTGTTGTTGAAGATGAGAAAAAATCAAAAATGTTTTATTATATATTTTTTTCTCATCTTCTTTTCTTCTCTTGCTCATTTTTTATAGCACTCGATAAAGTTATTTACGGCATACCATGGACATTGCGTTGGGTATTATTGTATGGCTTTGCAGTTGGACTAATTGCATGGTTTTATTTGGGACCTTTTATTTACTGGATTATTAATCGACAAGTTAAAAAAGAATGACAAATACTAACTACTTTTTAATGGCAAAAAAATCAGTTATCAACTATATATACATTTTAAAGATAAATCTATAATGACAATATATATTTCGTGATTATTTCTCAATTTCATTTCTCGATCTCCTATGTATTTAATCTACTTCCTCAACTGACGGTCCATGGTCCTCATTAGAATTAGGGAAACCACCGGGTTGACCACCCATACCGCCCATACCTCCCATACCTCCCATACCTCCCATACCAGGTATACCATCACCTGCTTGATATATCTTGGTCATAATAGGTCCTGCAACCGCTTCAAGTTCTTTTTGTTTAGAATCATATTCTTCCTTAGTGGCCGTTTGGTTTTTATCTAACCATCCTGTTATGTCATTTACAGCACTTTCAAGTTTTTCTCGCTCCTGAGAAGAAACTTTAGTCTTGACTTTCTCATCTGATAATGTATTCTTCAGACTATATGCATAGGATTCTAGAGAATTCTTAGACGAGATACGTGTTGCTTCTGCCTCATCCTCGGCTTTGTATTTTTCTGCTTCCTGAATCATACGCTCTATTTCTTCTTTTGATAAACGGCCCTTTTCATTTTTAATAACAATATTATTTGTTTTACCCGTTCCTTTCTCAACTGCAGAAACATTAAGAATAGAATTCGCGTCCACGTCAAATGTAACTTCGATCTGAGGAACACCACGAGGTGCAGGAGGAATACCTGTCAAATCAAATTGACCAAGTAAATGACAATCTCTAGTACGAGCACGTTCGCCTTCATATACCTGAATAAGTACACCTGGCTGATTATCTGAATAAGTAGAGAAAATTTCGGATTTCTTGGTTGGAACAGTTGTATTCCGTTTAATAAGTGGGGTCATTACACCACCTGCAGTTTCAATACCCATTGAAAGAGGCGCCACATCAAGCAAAAGCAAGTCTTGTGTTTGTTCAGAAGTATCTCCTGAAAGAATAGCAGCCTGGACAGCCGCACCATAAGCAACAGCTTCATCTGGATTGATTGATCGATTAGGCTCTTTCCCATTAAAGAAATCAGAAACCAATTTCTGAATACGAGGAATACGGGTAGAACCACCAACCAACACGATCTCGTGAATACTTGATTTATCAATTTTAGAGTCTCGAAGAACTTTTTCAACAGGTTCCATTGTTCCTCGGAAAAGATCTTGACAAAGTTCCTCAAATCGAGCACGAGTAATAGATGTGTAAAAATCAATTCCTTCAAATAGAGAATCAATTTCAATACTTGTTTGTGTTGATGATGAAAGAGATCGTTTAGCACGTTCGCATGCAGTTCGAAGTCTTCGAAGAGCACGAGGATTTCCTGAAATATCCTTCTTATGCTTGCGTTTAAACTCTGCAATAAAATGGTTTACAAGACGATTATCGAAATCTTCTCCCCCTAGATGGGTATCTCCTGCTGTTGCTTTGACCTCAAAAATACCTTCTTCAATAGTCAACAACGACACATCAAAAGTTCCTCCTCCAAGATCAAAAATAAGTACATTCTTCTCATTTGAAGATTTCTTATCTAACCCATATGCAATGGCTGCAGCAGTAGGCTCATTAATAATACGTAAAACGTTTAACCCGGCAATTAACCCTGCATCTTTTGTAGCCTGCCGCTGAGAATCATTGAAATATGCCGGAACAGTAATAACTGCATTTGTGACCTTAGTTCCAAGATATGCTTCCGCTACTTCCTTCATTTTTATAAGAACCATTGACGAAATTTCCTCTGGAGTAAATGTTTTAGTCTCTCCTTTATATTCAACTTGAATAAGGCATTTGTCAGACTTATTCAAAACTGTAAATGGCCAGTGCTTCATATCCGATTGAACTTCCGGATCTGAGAACTTCCGCCCAATAAGTCGTTTTGCATCAAATACAGTATTTGCTGGATTCATCGCAACTTGGTTTTTCGCTGCATCTCCAATAAGTCTTTCAGTATCTGTAAATGCCACATATGACGGAGTCGTTCTATTTCCTTGATCATTTGCAATAATATCCACACGTTCGGATATCCATACTCCTACACATGAAAACGTAGTACCTAAATCAATACCAACTACATATGCCCATTAATCACATTTATTATCTTGCAATACTTTGTACTCACTTGCTTTCTCTGGCATCTTATCTTATCCAATACAGCAATTGCTCTTTTTTCGGTTTTCTTAATTTTCGGTAGGGCACGCTTGCCTTTATATCTTTGTTGTATGGAATTTCGTGGAAGCTTTTTTAAGGTTCGCAAAGGTTACGAACAAGTAGGGAGTGGTGGAAAAGTATAGAAGAATGAAAAAAAGATAGAAATATGTATGATTAATAGAAGAATACGAATCAATTGAATGTAAATAAGAAATATACTTGTTTATGAATAGGATATATACAATAAATTATTTATGTATAAATAATATATGTTTAGTAATGGATTTTATATACTATAAAAAAGATAATAAATATGCTGTATGTGTTAATAGAAAATCCTGAGCTGTGCTTTATATTCAAATAAGTAGATTAATGTATATTTAATTGTTGAAAGAAAATAAGTTTTAAATTGTATATATATATAGAAAAATAGTTGAAAGAAATAGTGTTTTAAAGCAACATTTCCTGTAAAATAAAGTATAAAATTCTAAAATATTTTCATATATTGTTAAATTTTATTATTTCATAATTTAAAAAAATAAATGTAAATATAGCAAAAAATTTAAAACAAATTTAAACAAAAATGAATGAATAGCATTCAATCTATCAAGTTTGAGCCATTATTTGAAGAGATATCTTTATTGGGTTGATGAGATTCTATTGTGCAATCAATGCTCACCCAATCGTTTTTCATTTCTTTAGAAAAAGGTTCGGTAAAGAAAACGCCAAATTCGTCATTTTGAACGCAAAAATCATTTTCAAAGCCATTTACTTCTTTTGCAACAACAAGGTCATGAAATATATTCTTGTTTTTTTCTTTTGTATTTTCCTGTAATGTAGCGTTTAACGTTTGAACATTTGGAGAAAGGTCATTTGTATTTAATAGTGATTTTTCTGATAATTCTTTCTCAGAATTGTACTTCAACACACCAGTCGTGCTAGGATTTATTGTATCTTTTTCATTTACTACAGAATTTTTTTCGTTATAAAAATCAGAGTTAAATGTAGATTGATTAACTACTGGATCTTTATCTTCATAATATACTAACTGTTTTAAAAATCTCAAAATAAGTAATAAAGGCTAATTACCAATTGAATTGCTATTAAACTCTTTTGTGTTAGTAGGTTCAGGTGAGCTATGAAAATCTTTAACTGGTGGAAACTTAGATATAAATTGGTCATCATTAGAAAAATTTTCTGATTCAGAGACAAAATTCACAAATGCTTCATCGAAATCTGCTTTATTTTTTTTAACTGAGAGATTATTGTTATCATTCTGGGGTAAAAATGAGTCAAAGAAAGTATTTTCTATTTTGTTATTTACTTTCTAGATATCTTTAATAATATAAAAAAATAAAAATGCATTACATACATCGTTTTCTGAATTTTTCTTATCGTTAGTAGTTTGATTAATATCTTTATTATTTATTGTTTGGTTATCAAAATCCATTGGAAATGTTCCAGGAAGTGTTCCTGCTATATTTTCTTCTTGTATAATTATATTCTGAATACCTAAATACTCAATGTTACAACTTTTATGCAAAACATTAGTTAGGTTACGATTTGTACTTAATGAAGTATTTTCTTCATTTATAGATGAGTGTAATAACGCAGTATTTAAATGATCTATATCAAATATTGTTTTTTCTAATTCTATATCATGCAATAATCCTCCAGGAACATTTTTAAAACAAGTAGAATTATCTGCAATATTTAAATTGTTATATGAAATTTCTTTATAAAGTTCAAGTTTTTCTATAGTAGAATCTTTTGAAAAGATATTATCAGATTTAGAATCCATACAAGATTCTTCGCCTGTTTTAGAAGAATTTGTTTTATTTATTGTCCATGGAACAGGTGTTCCAGGATAAGAATTTACTCTAGATAATTTACCAGGAGTAGATTCAGAAGGTTGAACAATAACTGATGAATTTAAAGATTCTGATAAACTATTTTGTCGTTTTAAAACATGTAGATCTGTATTTAATGGTAAATCTTTCTGAGCAATATCTATAAAATTCGGCGAAGTAATTAAAGATGAAGTTTTAGAATTACATGATTCCAACAACTGATGATCTCGTTCCTATTTATATATTAAATTATTAGTTAAAGATACTTCATTCTTACTACATTTATATATTGGTTATCCGTGATATTTAAAGAATTTTTCAATTCCTCATCATAAATAGTTTTTTCAAAACCTTTGTCCAAATCTTTTTGTGCGCCCATTTTATTTACAATATTTGTATTATGACAAGCAGGAATAAGTATTGGAGAAGCGGAATCCATCTCACCAAGATCTGATATTTGATGAAATGGATTTGATGATTGATTAGAGAATAAAATAAGACCTGGTGTAATGTTTTTTAGAGTATTATGAATTAAAATGTTTCCTTCTTCAATACTAGTTTTCAACTGTGTGCAATGATTTTCAGATACAAGTAATTGTTTTTTATTTGTTTCAATTATGTTTTTTTGATCCAGTATATTTTTTTCTAATTGTTCTAATTCTTTTTCCAAAGAAAATACTTGGTTGTTCATTAATTTTATTTTATGTTGTAATTCTATGTTTTCGTTTTTACTGCGTTCTAGATTTTGAAGTTGTTGTTGTTTTTGATTTTTCAAAATATAAATTTTTTTTTCAAGAATTAGATAATTTTGCTGTAATTTTTGTGTAATTGAACGAGATTCTATGACTTCTTCTTGTACTTTTTGGGTTTCTTCTATTTCTTTGTTATATAAAAGACGAATTTGTGACAATTTTTCTTCAATATCATGTTTCTGGACATTAATAGTATTTAAGTCAGATTCGATAGAAGTACGTGTTTGCTTTAATTCCTGTATTTGTCTATTAAGAGATAAAATTTCTTCAGAATGATTCTCTGATTCATTAGTTTTAATTTCATTTTTTTCAGAATTTTCGATATTTGCATCTCCTAACAAATCTATTATTGAACTAGATAATTTGTGATTTAAATTTTTAGAATTTGGAGTAACAGATGACATAATTGACTGTCCAAAGTTAGATGTAGGGATAAAGGGCGCTTTATGAATTGAATGAGGATGAGAATAAGGAGAGTGTGGTGTAGAGAATACATGATTGGATGAAGCTACTTTTGGTGTTCCTATATATGAATCTGCATTAGAATGTTTAACTGAAAAAATAGATGATGGAACAGATAGAGATGTCATATGCGCTTGTGGAGAGAATGAGTTATTCAAATCATATGATTCTGAATCTATAGAATTAGAAGAATTTTGATTAGGTGATGAGAAAAAAAACGTATTTTCCTGAGGATGATTTTTTTGTAAAAGAGACAACACAAGATCCTGTGGAAGAGATACAGGAAGATTTATATTTGCTAATTTTTGTCTTATTAGATGCATTGCAATAATAAATTCCTCTTTATTAAGTTTTCCGCTTTTATCTATATCTGCTAAATCCCAGATATGTGCTAAAGTTTCTTTCGGCAATTTTGATGATAGAAAAAGAGATACAGCTTCATCACCAGTTACATAATTATCATTAGTCTTATTAATTGATTTAAACAAATCAATATATCTAGATTTTTCTGCTGACTTTATGTTCCAGTCATCTGATACATCTGTGTCAAATTGAGAAAAAACATTTGGGTAATAATGCGTATTTTGGCGTTTATGATGTTTTTGTGAAAAACTATTTGAAAGATTTTCCGAATCCATACTAATAGAATTTTCAGGATTTAAATTATTAGAAACTGTTTTTTGGGGAAATCCATGGTATGTTTTTTCTATTGTCATATTGAAAATTTCTGGAAGTAAAATAGGTGGAAGAACTTTTAATGATCCGTTTATAAATAAATGAATTAAATGCATAGCAACTGCGAATTCAGAGATATTTAATGCGCCTTTTCGTTGTATATCAACAAGGTTCCTGAGGTATTATAAAACTGTGGAATCCATAAAACATATTTACCATATTTGACCTAATATTTCGTTTGGTAAATGTGTTCGTAAAAATATCGCTTTTGCGCGTGATCCTAATTTGATTTATACATGTATATATATATGTGTGTGTGTATGTATACCTTTTATAAGACCATTAGTTAGTTTAAGACTCCTAAACATATCTTGATAACGATTTTTTTCCTCTGTTGTCATTAAGGGGATTTTATCTGGTATTGGAGAAGGCATGTTCCAATTTATTGCTTTCTCTGCACTAAACTTTGGTAATGGGCATTCTCGAAAAAATTAGATATAAATATGCTGTATTAAATGAAATATACTTGAATTAATTAAATTGGGATTTGGTTGACGTCCCTCTTGAGCATGTGCGATTAAACGAAGAGCAATATTAAATTGTTTTTGTGTAAGAAATCCCATATTTTCACTATCTGAAATTCTCCATATCTAATCAAAATAAATTATGAAAAAATAATTTTAAGTTTTTTACTTCTCCAAGAATTTGAGGAGAAAGACCTGTTTTTTCAAAAAATTTAATTGAATGATCGCCTAAAAGAACGCCAATATTTTCCTTGTCTGCTTCATGAAAAAGCTTTTCATATGCTTCTTTCTCTTCTTCAGAAAGATTAACCTCGATTTCTATTTTATATTAATTTTATTTAAACTGTTAATATTTAAAATAAAAACCCTGTTTTACTGTTTCTTTCACATTTGTTCCCATTTTATTGATTTAATACGCTTTTTTAATAAAAAAAGGAATAAAAAATACAATTTTTTATATTAATAAATCTAGTAATTGTTGAATTAAGTTTTTCAAAGATCGTTTAAAATGGGAGTTTCGTATATAATGTAAATATTTCAAGAATATATCAAAGAAAAAGGAATAAAGAATAATCTATAATATGAATGTATATTTCATAGAAATTATTTATTGTTTCTTTTTTTATGAAATTTTATTTTTTATATAAATTTTTTATATTTTGATAAATTAGAAGTAAAAGTATAACTAAATAACATAAATAATAGACATATTTTGATATTTTTTATATAATTATATAAGTTAATGTATTTTTGTGTAATCTATTATTAATTTGTTATATAAGTATTTATATGTTAGAAAGTTCAAAACACCTTTTAAAAATAAATAACGAGTTCTTTGAATGATCTTTTGTTTTAAAATAAAAATATTTGTTTTTATGTTTTTGTGCATTTTGGGTTTTCGGATATTCTTATAAATTTATATTTAAAAGGGTTATTGATTCTTGACGTTTCAAAAAAAATATGGTAATATTTATTTTTAATGTTTATTGATTTTAATGAAAAAAGTTTGGAAGGAATCGGTTTTATAATAATATACATAATGATGAATATGGATTTGATAGATCATCATTTGATGGATGGTCGTTTTCTGGATTATTTGAAAATCAAACATTTAGTGGCTATTATAGATGTTATAGTATTTCTATGATGGAGGGAAATGAGCGAAGTTCTGTAAATTTTACAGGGAAAGGTTTTTTTCTTTTAAAAATAGAATATTTGTTTATAGAATAATAGTTATACTTCCACCAAGTGCTTTGGACAAACTTAGTAAAAAAATAATCTATAGTTTATTTTTTTTAACAAATTTTATTGTATTAGGTCGGCTAAGTATTTCTTATCCAATGCTTTTTGAGTTAAAGAATACTGAAAAACATCGGACTACACATGCAGGAGTTTTAGAATTCATTGCTGAAGAAGGAAGAATTTATTTACCTTTATGGGTATTGCTTAAAAGAAATGTTTCTCTTGATTAACAGAATATAAGATGATGCAGACTTTATTGCTTGAACAAGGAGATCTTTTATCAGTTACTAGTACAAAACTTCCTCTTGGATCTTATGTAAAAATTCGACCTCAACATCCTGATTTTCTTCAAATTACTGATCCTAAAGCTGTGTATCTGTTTGTGGATTGTTTTGAGCTATATTAATAAATTTTAGGCTAGAAAATGCGTTAAGAAATTTTTCTGCTTTAACTAAAGAAGATATATTTCAAATTAATTATAATGAGCAGATATATGAGATAGAAGTGTTAGATATTAAACCAGATGATGGAAGAGGGAGCGTCTCTGTTGTTGAAACTGATTTAGAAGTGTGTTATGTTTTAAAAAAAAAAGTGTTTGTAACATTAAGTAGGTAGATTTTGCCCCTCCTGTTGGCTATTCTGAACCCGAGCATACAAAAAAACAGGATATGTACAATCATACTAAAACATGTGGTAATATCGAGAGAAGTATAAGGCTTAAAGAAGCAGAAATCTTTAATTTTTTAAAATCGAAACGTGACAATGTTTTTTTATCTGCAGGGCATAAATTAAATGGTGAATCTGTTGAAAATATCGAAGATATGGAGATATCTGATCTTAAAATACCTGAAAAAACGGATGACGCACTCCCCATTCCTTTAAGAGTTCCATTTGGAACACTTTTTTTTGGTTATAAAATAAAGCCTCTAGAAAACAATGTTGAAAATGATAAATTCAATAAAGCCTTTTCTGGTGAAGGGTATACGCTTAAAAATAAAAAAAAAAAAGTAACAAGTATTTTAATCGATAAAAAAAATTCTTTTGTTTTTTATTAACATTAATAAAGGTTTAAATGAACAGGTTTCTAAAAATGTTTCTACGTATGATGTTATTGAAATCGATTAATGTGTTAATTTTATGTAATTGTTCCTTGATACGTTTAAAATAATAATATTATTAAATATTATATTTATTTTAATTTGGAAATGGTTTTGTTATACTTTAAAGAACATGTACATTAATTGGTATAGAAGAAAATTGGTATTGTATGTAAATATATTTTTTTAATATTATGAAGCAATGTATTTTAGTTTTCTATAATTTGGTAAAAAATTTATTTTTAGAAATAGAAGTTAATTCTAAATATATATTTTTGTAAAAATGAATAAAAGATTATAATTGGTTATTTATATAATTTTCAGATTTTATTTATGGATAATTTGTATAAATACAAGTTTAATATAATTTCTATTATTTTATGAAAAAGTAGATTGTAAAATATATCCTTACGAGATTCTGATATAAGTAAATTTAAAATATGCATAAGATTTTTTGATGTTATTATAATATCAGCATTCTGAAATTTTCTGTAATAAATACTTCATTACAAAAAAATGTAAAATAAAAGATTAATTTTAAAGTTTAAATACAATATAATATGTGTAAAGTAATGATATAAATACCTTTATTATCGAAACACGATTTCTTAATATTTTAACAATTGACTCGTACGAAAAATAAATTATATTATAATACGTAAAGCAATAGTATCAAAGATTTGAAATAAATCTAGAATTACAACATTAAAAACCATGTATTCATATCTACGTATAGCAATGAAAAATAAAAGTATACGTAAAGTATTACTGAGTCTAATTTCAATTTAACAAAGCTAAATACATGCTTATTTTTGTGAAATCTTTTTATTTTTAGGAGGTTGAAGCAAAGTTTTATTAATATGCTAGCACAGATCAATATTTTTCATAAAACATATTAAACAACTTACCGGTAAAACACCGCCCCCTGCAATTGTAGCACGAATCAGCCTGACAAAGTTGAACAATTAGCTATATAGAAAATCAAATCACGTCAGATGCTTACGAATCTAACTCTTCATCCCCCCTAATTGCTACCCATGTTAATTTTACCCCTTCTTTCGCAAAAAACTTACCAAGTTGCAAGTGCCTCGGCGTAATACGTTTCACTTTAAGATCTTTCGACGCATTCCCTGCAAGTTCAAGCACCTCTGCCGTAAGATACTCAAGAACCGCCGCAATATACACACTCGCTGTTGCTCCCACACGTACATTGTTTTGTGTACAAGCTCTCATAAATCGACGAACACGTCCTACAGGAAACTAATGATTCTGTCAGATATTCATCTTAGTCTTTTGAAAAATAACTTGAAGCCCTGCGCGCGCTGAATGAGAAACCTGAACTCTTCCTTCTCTACTTTTTCCTCCACTTTTTCCCTTTCCACCATGTGATTTTCCTTTACCCGACATTGTTGTTACGATTTACTCGTCCGAAGATTATAAGACGCGCTTGTTTAAAAGACGGGATTGAGAAGAGAAAAAGCGGTGGTTAAATGTGAATACGCGTTCTATTTGACGCGTATTTTGTGAATTTATGCCATGATGAGTTTGTTTTTCTTTTATTTGTGTATATTTGATGAGTTTTTCTATCCCAGCACCTCTGGGAGTGCAAGTCGTTTGGTGATCTTTGAAGAGTTTGGTCTTTTATATAGCAAATAATGCACCAAACAACGTGTATTTGCACAAAAAGCGTTGCTTGACATAAAACAGCGTGTTTTATGTATTATTTATCATCTATCGGCTGTCTACTGTTTGTCACATTTTATATAAAAAAGTCATAACATTCTATTTTTCACAGATATTCCTTTTACTTAGGCCTTGTGCTGGCATTCTTTGTAAAAATTTTCAAGTTTTACATACAAAAATTCAAATACAACATGTCATGAAAATTACAGTTTTAAAAAAACCTGGTTTTTAAAAACATTTTTAACTTGTTTGTTCTCAATATATCTTAAAAAATATAATCTTCTAAAAGAATCCCCATCTAAACACTAGTTTTTTGTTATAAACTGATTTCCGGTAAAATATTAAATACGATAGAAAACGTACTTGGTGGGCGACCAGAGAATCTATAAAACGGATATCCGGGAAAATGGAGAAGTATAAAGGAGAAGAGGTGCAGTCGCAGAGAAACAATATTTCACAGTCGCGGCTGTTTAATGGATATTCTGTGGTTCAAAAGAATAAGGATTTGCCGCTATTTCAATCATTTTCATCGCCGATTTTGTGGCCGATAGAATTAGGCAAAGGTTCATCAGGTGTGGGGGTGACAGAGTCCGCGCCTTTTGCGGCATCAGCGGTTTCTGTGGCGCAAGCAGCGATGCCGTCGCCGGATATTCTTTTTTCCAAACAGTTTCCTGCTGCGTATACGCCTAATCATGCTGGAGGGCGTGTTGAGCGAACGAGTGTGTCTAAGCCCAAAGTACAAGTGCATCACGAATTATTTTTACCAGAATCTTATGTTTTCCGTAATCCACCGACACAACAGACGACTTTAGCCTTTTCTTATGATCAGTCACTCGAAACGCAGATACCATGTAATAATTATGGTTATACGACACGTAAAACAATGCTTAAGGCAAAGGAAAAGCAGTCCAGCGTGCGTTACTGCTTTTTTTCTTTATTTTTCCGGGTTATTTGACTACAGT
This sequence comes from Pneumocystis oryctolagi, assembly GCA_017311285.1. Taxonomy (NCBI): domain Eukaryota; kingdom Fungi; phylum Ascomycota; class Pneumocystomycetes; order Pneumocystales; family Pneumocystaceae; genus Pneumocystis; species Pneumocystis oryctolagi. The sequence goes on from JABTEG010000010.1 coordinate 231,040, forward strand.
AGCAGTTGTTGAATGATTCAGATACGTCTTTAACAGGATCTTCACAAAACTCGAATAACATAAATATATCCGCGAATACGTCTGTATCTAGCAATCAAGAAAATTCCTTGAAAGACAGTTCACTTCAAGAGCCTGTGACAAATGCTTTGAAAATGGGTAGCAAAACAGAAGGTGTTATCCCTTCTGCGATTGTTGTTAAAAATATACCTTTTCAGATAAAAAAAGAACAGCTTCTTGAACTTTTTGTATGTTTTTCTTTATTTCATGAAAAAAATTTATACATCTAGGATACTCTTGATATTCCCAAACCATATGCGTTTAATTATCATTTTGATAATGGGAATTTTCGGGGTCTTGCTTTCGCTAATTTTTATACACCTGAGGAGACAACTCGTGTTATTCTTTCGCTTAACGGGCATGATATTATGGGAAGGAAACTTCGTGTTGAGTATAAACGTGTTTTACCTGTTACAGATCGTGAAAAAATAAGTCGTGAAAAAAAAGAAAAAAGAACCCAGTATGATGAACAACATAATTCGAACAATTTTGGAATTACTAAAGGAAAAGGAAAATTTAAAGGTAATATTCATCTATATATCTATATATATATGTACTTATTTTAGATATTGATCTTAATGATGAAACTACTCTGAATATTTATTCTCGTTTGTTACTTTTTCTTAATGATCGGAGCCCTAATGCTCCTAATGAATTGATCTTTCCTCCTGATCTACATCCTCAACAACGTCGTATTGTCCATCTTGTCGCAGAAAAATTAGATCTTGAGCATACTTCTTGTGGGGAGAGTGATGCTAAATATATTGTCATTAATCGTTCAAAGACAAATAACATAGATAGTGCTCATAAAAATTTTTGGAATAGATCTGGTTTTGATATTTCTGGTCAATCTGTTAATCCTAATTTATCTTTATCAGCTAATTTGGCTGTTGGAATGCCTTCAGTGAATGGCTTTTTTGACAATTCTCATGTGAATTTCAAGTCATACTCAATGAAATCATTTAATGATATTAAAAATATGAATAACCAAATACCATCTAAAACATATTTACATCAACAAATGCAGTCACATGATGCAGTTATTAATACATCGATTGGTTTGGGAGTTTCCAATGTACAGAATGACCTTAATGTTATGATGCAAGATTTAAATCTTAATGTGAATGGTAAGCAATCTAAAAATACTGAATGGGAAATGAAAAAGGATTTAAAAATATGGTCATAAAAATGATTTAAACTAGTGATTAAGTATGCCTTTTTATTGTAAGAAATTTAACACGTAATATGTGTATGACATGTTTAATTATGAATATATATAGTTATAATTTTAGAAAAATTAAAAGTTTTGAAAGTTTATTTTTTTATTTAATACTAATTTATGTATCAATATTATATCTAATGTTTATTTATAGCAATTATTTAATAATTTTAATTCTATTTATTTAATCTTAAATATTAATTTAATAAAGCGGTATATTTTTAACATACATCATCGACTTTTTAGGTTATAAATTAAAAATGATAGTATGTTAAAGCATTACATAGTTATTTATTATGAAACAGTGATTGAAATAAACAAAATAACCGGTATAAAAAATATATTGTTTTTCTTCAAATAAACATCTACCAACAACTATAGGCTAATCCTCATGTTCTGAAATCTATAATAAATTTTTACCTTAATATTCTTCTTCTATAATTTCGCCTTCAATAGAATCCTGACCAACCTAAATAAAATTAGCATTTTAAATTATGGCACTTTACAGCAATATATACCTCTTCATAATCTTTTTCCAAAGCAGCAAGATCCTCTCGTGCCTCACTAAACTCCCCTTCTTCCATACCTTCTCCGACATACCAATGAACAAATGCTCTTTTGCTATACATAAGATCAAACTTATGATCAAGTCGTGACCATGCTTCTGCAATTGACGTTGTATTACTTAACATACATACAGCTCTGTTAACTTTGGCAAGATCTCCATGAGGTACATGTTGAGGTGGTTGATAGCAAACACCAAGTTTGAAGCCTGTTGGACACCAGTCCACAAACTGAATAGTACGTTTTGTACGAATTGCAGCAACAGCTGCATTAACATCTTTCGTCACAACATCCCCCCTATACAAAAGACATGTTGCCATATATTTTCCATTACGGGGATCACATTTAACCTATTGTGTTAATTAAAAATACCGGCAATATTAAATAAATTACCATTTGATTATTTGGTTCAAAGCAAGCATTGGTTATTTCAGCCACTGAATTAGCTTCATGAAATGCTTTCGCTGCAGAAATAACAGGTGCATAAGTTACCAATGGAAAATGAATTCTTGGATATGGAACCAGGTTTGTCTGAAACTCATTCAAATCTACATTTAAACTACCATCAAACCTAAGACTAGCTGTAATGCTGCTAACAACTTGAGCGATCAATCTATTTAAATTTTCATATCCGGGACGTTCAATATTGAGGTTTCGACGGCAAATATCATAAATAGCCTCATTATCAACCATAAAAGAGCAATCGGAGTGTTCAAGAGTTGTATGAGTAGTTAAAATAGAATTATATGGCTCTACCACGGAAGTTGATACTTGAGGGGCAGGATATACTGAAAACTCAAGTTTTGACTTTTTTCCATAGTCAACGGAGAGACGTTCTAAAAGCAATGCCCCAAATCCAGAACCTGTGCCCCCACCAAAAGAATGAAATACAAGAAATCCTTGAAGACCCGTACAATTATCTAGTATCATAAGAACAAACAAAGTAAAGGAAAATTAAAAAGACCGGCCACTCTGCGAATACGATCAAGAACGTGGTCAATAAGTTCTTTCCCAACAGTATAATGTCCACGTGCATCTGTTTTGTTAAAAAAGACTTCAAAAAAAGCTAAAACATACAATTATTCGCTGCATCTTCTTTCCCCGTAATCAATTGCTCAGGATGGAAGAGTTGCCGATATGTCCCCGTACGAACTTGATCAATCACATTGGGTTCGAGATCAACATAGATACTACGAGGAACGTGTTTTCCATTTCCTAAAAAAAATCAAAAAAACTTAAAAATATAGAGCAACAAAAAGCAGACCTGTCTCTGAAAAAAACGTACTAAACCCATCATCTGGAGGCCTGCGTACATTTTCTGAAAAACGTCCGTCTGGCTAAAAATACCCTCATATTAGCCCTCATTCTACCTAGAAAACACGCTTTTAAACCTCAATTCCATGCTCGAGACAGTAGAGCTGTTTTCTATCAGTTTTCCTCTGCTTCCCTTTCTTTTATAAGACTTCTTGCCTCCCAACATGCTACACAGATACGTCAGTAATTCATCTAAAAAACACCTTTTTTTGTCCGGAAAAAAACGACTTACAGTTTCCTATTTGTGTTCCTGCTTGTCCAACGTGAATTGAAATGACTTCCCTCATCTTAATCCCGTATTTCTTCTCAAATTTTGCGTTTCAGCTTGGCGCTTTTCTTGATCTCCCGTTTGTCAACGTGAATCCGTGACGCGACGCTGAAAAAGCAAAAACAGTTAGTCGTTAGGGTTAAGACCTAAAGAACAAGTGAGCTATAGTTGAAAAGAACAGAAATCGTTCTCAAAACAGCGTATTTCATAAGATGAAGTGTTTCTAGTGAAGCGGTTTTTTTCTTTTTTTTTTTTTTTGATTAAAATTCATCCATTTTCCATGAGTTAACAAATTATAAAAATGACAGAATGTTTTTACATAATGCAAATGCTTAAATACCCATGTTTCTAGTACTCGGTAAATAAAAGGAATTCCTTGTTCTTTATAACAAAAAAATTTCAACACTTTATATCTTCTACACTGCGAAGAGGGCCACTCCTTTCGAGAGAGAACCCTACGAAAAATTGGTGAACAAAAAAGTACGGTTATTATGGTAAGATTTTGTGAAGGAAAAACGCGTTTTAAGGGGCGCAAGCGGCTAATATTCTGTGTTTGAATAGTCTAAATCGGGAGTTCAAGTGAAGGAAGATTGTTTAGATGCATTTTATAACTTGAAGCATAAAAAACTGGCTAAGTACATTATATTTTCAATTAACAAGGAAAAGACACACATTGTAGTCGAAAAGATATCTGAAAGTTCGAATTATCAAGAATTTATTAAGGATTTGCCGGAGAATGATTGTCGTTATGCAGTTTATGACTTGGAATATGATTTAGAGGGGGAAGGTAAAAGAAAAAAGGTATGGTGTGATTTGATAAGCGTGTATTATTTGTTTCTTAAGTATTCTAATGAGCTTTATAGATATGTTTTTTCGTTTGGTATGTTTTTTTTATATATAGATGATTATATGCGTGCAAATATGTACTTATTAATGATTAAACGTTTTTTGTTTTGATAACACGATATTTTACTTAATATTATCAACTGCTTTTGGAAGAGTTAACCATGAATAGGTCTCCGGATAGTTCTCCTATTAGATCGAAAATGCTTTATGCGTCTTCTAAGGATGCACTTCGACGGGCATTAAATGGTATTTCTGTTGAGATTCAAGGGACAGATTTAAGCGAAATTGCTTATAAAACTGTTTTTGAGAAAGTTAGTAGACGCACTATTTAACAGGCATAATCGAAATATTTTTAATGAAAAACATCAAAGTGAAAATAAATGTTTAGTTGATAATTTTCATAAATTATTTCATTATATAACAATTTTATATTCATAAATTAGCTTCTATACTTCTAATAACATCCTTATTACCGTTTTATTAGTTTGAAATTAGTTGCCTATTTATGTTATATATTTTTTATAAATATTATTAAAATAATTTTGTATTAAGAATATTGTGTAAGTGCATATTTCTATATTAAGATTTTAGGGGTTGATAGATATTGTAAGTATCATTGTTTAGTATAAATAATATAAATTAAAAATATCTAGATTAGTGTTCAAATTGATTATATTTAATTTATCTTGTTTTTAAAGTATTATTTTAAAATTTATTTTTTGAAATTATAAATATTTATTTTTACAAATAAGATTCAAAAATATATATTTTACAACTTTTTAATCACATGAATTTATTATCTTCTAAGAATAAAAAAATCACATATTTCTAAAATGTTCTGGTTTATTTACATTAAAACAATTAAATTAGCTAAAAACATAATTAATATTAATTTTATAAATACTAAAAATAAAGTCTGTAACAAAATAAATTTCAAAACATAAACAAAAACCTTGATAAAACCTTTTTTAAAAAAATAGTTCTATAAAATGCTTAATCCATCATTAAATATCTATATTTTAAAAATATCCAAAATTAAATTTCAAATAACTGATTTCACTATTTTTTGTCATTAAATCATTATATATAACTATAAACTCGAAATCTAAATGAGAATATACTCAAAACAACAATAAAATGAGCATGCATTTTTTGGAAACAGTCTTTAAGATATCTAAATGAAATCCGAAAATATTTCCAATTTTTGTTAAACATAATATATATTATAATGCATAATTACTTTGCTTTTTTTATATCTTTTAACTAGAATTTTAACCATATTTTCCATGTTTATATTTGAAATATCAATAATCACGTTTTCTTTTAGATCCACATATTAAAACATTTTTGTCCGCATTTATGTCATCTTTAACTTCATTGGTTTCTTGAACTTTTATAATACTAGAATCATTCTTTGTAGATGAATTTGAAAGAATAGAGTTGTTTTCGTCAAAAGAATATTCGTTTCCTGTATAAAATTTAGTATTTTTTTTTTTAGAAAAAAATTACCATATTGATTCAAAAATTCATCAATATTAACATTTTCATAATCATTTTCCTCACTAGGAAAACATATAACTGGATTTTTTTTTGAATCTGATACATAATTTTCATTAATATCTTGCACAATTTTAGAATTATTTTCAACAGGAAGATCAATATTAATCTGATTAATATCCATGCCTAACAAGTTTGCAAGTGATTGTAAGTTTTCTCCCTGAGAGGCTAGTTCTAGTTGCATATTTTTTGCAAGATTTTCATTTGCTTGAATCTTAAGAATATTATCCGAATATGAATGTTCTACAGAAGGGTTTTCTTTTGGATAAATATGAAACGTGTGAGTTAATAGCGGAGACGTGTTTAAATAAGGCAAAGTAAACCTATTTTCGTCATTTTGTACAGAGCCTTGTTCCATAAGATATGGTAAAATATCATTAGATGGAGGTTCCTGCGAAGGAAAGAAATTTTCATGGTTAGTTATAACATAATTTTCTTGATGTTTCTGATCTTGTTCAGGGAAAGATCTTTCTTCTAACAATAACCGTCTCTTTTTTTGAATTATATTTCTTTTTTCTGGAGAAAATATAGAAACCAAAAATTTTAAAATCTTATCAATAGTTTCTTGATGATGACGATGCTTTTCCCTTGAGTTCAATGCTTCTTGCCAGAGCGCTTGATTGTCCATTTGGATGCGCTTTAAATCTGATGAAATTGTAAGTTGATGTTTTTTAATAGATTGAATTTCGGATATAATAGCAGAATAGTCTAAAGGAGAATTGTCTTCACCAGATTGGGGACCTTTTTTCCTTGTTACCAAACAAAGAAGATCAGGTTGATCGCGGAGAAAATTAGGATTAGAAAATTCTAAAATCTCATTTGGAGAATCTGATTCAAGAACACCATGTTGAAGATGGGGAACTTTATGAAATCCATACACTAAAACATATTAAAAAAAAGAAAAAAAAAGAACTAAGAGAATAGACTATTAAGCTGACGAACAAAACTTGAAAAATTATGATGTTTGAAAAATCGAGGAAGAATATGTTTTGCTACTTGTTCTGGCCGAAGAACTAAAAACGATTCACCAGAAGCTGACCATTTTATAAGTGCATCTGACGCCGAATCAGAAACCATACTATTTATTTCTTTAGATTTAAATATTTTTTTTACTTTTCACGCTTACTTGTATAATTTGTTTAAGAATGCTGGAACATTTTTAGCCTGAGGAAGCGGTATAAAACTCCCTGAAACAGAGGATGACTTAACCAAATCTCCCCCGACTGATGCATTTATAGACATCTTTAAATCTACTAAAGATTTGTCTTTATTTCAAATTTTAAAGACACAAGCACTCGTTAAGACGGTTTAAAACCGCTTCTAGCATAAAAAAAATTAGAATTATTTTAAGTTCTGAAATTATATTAACATTGAATTTTAATTTATACTTATATTTGGCACCTTATTAACAAATTTAATTTTAAAAATCTTTAGCAGCTTTTATATCTAAAAATTTTAATCGAGCGAAATTAAAAATTATAGAAAAAATTTTTATAACATAAAATTGCATAAATAATCTATATTAAAATATTTTTTGGAACATTTCTATTGCTTATCAGGACATGGAAAAAGACTTTGAAACAGCTAAGGCGTCTGTCTTAGTTTGCTCTCAACCTGTATTGGAAAATGCAGTAAAAGTGATAGGACTTGATCATAACAAATATCCTACTCATAAAGACACAGGGATGACTAGTCTTAGTATAGAGGATTTAATAAAATCTATGTATACTACAGGTTTTCAAGCAACTAATCTTGCATTGGCTGTAAATATTATTAATGAAATGGTATTTAATATTTTTTTAGAAAAATATTTTTAATAGGTTTCTGTTAGAGAAATTGGAGACCTTCTAAAGAAGAAGAAGAAGAAGAGTGTTTACAGGGTGATAAGGATCAAAGATGTACTATTTTTCTTGGTTATACATCTAATCTTGTTTCTTCTGGTGTAAGAGAATCAATTCGATATTTAATAGAACATAAAAAAGTTTCATGTGTTGTTACAACAGCTGGAGGAATAGAAGAAGATATTATTAAGTGCCTTGGTGATACTTATTTGGGGAAATTTGAGCTTGATAATGTCGATCTTAGAAAAAAAGGAATAAATCGTATTGGAAATCTCTTGATACCTAATGATAACTACTGTAAATTTGAAGATTGGATAATACCTATTTTTGATGTTTTATTAGAAGAGCAGAAAAATGAAAATAAAATATGGACGCCTTCTTCCATAATTCATCGTCTTGGAAAAGAAATAAATAATGAAGAAAGTATATGTTATTGGGCGTATAAAAATCAAATACCAATTTTTTGTCCTGCAATAACTGATGGTTCTATTGGTGATATGATCTATTTTCACTCATTTCGAAATCCAGGATTGATTGTAGATATTGCTGCAGATATTAGATTAATTAATACTATATCAGTTAGAGCAAAATGTACAGGGATGATTATTCTTGGTGGAGGATTAGTTAAGCATCATATAGCAAATGCTAATCTAATGAGAAACGGCGCAGATTATGCTGTATATATAAATACTGGTCAAGAATTTGATGGAAGTGATAGTGGTGCTAAACCTGATGAAGCTGTTAGCTGGGGAAAAATTAAACCAGATGCAAAAATGATAAAACTATATACAGATGTAAGTATTGTATTTCCTATGATTGTGGCAGCTACATTTGCAAAAGATTGAATGTATCTAAAAAAAATTAATATTGTTAAATATATTTTGAAAAATAATCATATTATATTATTATTTGTTAGAAGTCTAAAATAAAAAGCTGTACATTTCAAATGTTATAAATAAATCATGTTCGATAGTAAAAAATTTGGAATTGTTAACAGTAATAAAGTCTGTTTTAAGTATATTTTTGTTTTTAATAAATATTGTATACTTTTACAATGCCAATAGACTTCAAACATTTTTTATTAAAAAGAATGTTGGTACGTATTTAATAATGTTAACATATTTATAAAAATATTTTAAAAGTTTCTAAAAAAACCGAATTAAATTCAAATATAATTAAAGTAGAACTTTCATGAATATCCTTAAATTCACTCTTAATGTTTCTAATAGACTAAACTATAAAGTATAAAACAATAATCAAACCTATCTAAAATAAAATATCTAAATATTTTCAATAAAAAGTTTTAATTGTTCATAGAAATTAAATTGAAAAAAATAGATTCATTAAAATAAATATGTAAAAACAGGTATTTTAAAACTAATATTAATATATATATATATATATACAAATCCCAATACTTAGCATTCTAATTCAAAAAGTATAAAAATTCAATATTTTAAAAAATCTTAATAGTTTAACTTTTCAAATATTTATTTTTTAAAAATAAATTTATATTCTTTGAAAAATTTCGGATATTATCTATCGAATTCCCTAAATTTTTTAAATATTAAATTTAATTTCTAATTATAATTTCAATTTTTACAAAAGACTTTGTACCCATTCTTTCTTTGTTTTCTAAATATCTCTAAAAACCATTCTTTTCAATCATCTTCTACATCATCATTTATCATATTAGGATGAAGACCTGCCAATAAGGAAATTTTTGTTTTTTCTAATTTTTTTGATGAACGATTTTTCCCTTTTCTTTTTGCTCTATCAGAATTCTTAGACATTACTAAATTTTTATAGTTTTCCTGTTTTTTTGTGCGATAGTAATGTAAAACGCATTGTGAAATAGTTTTATTTGGGATATTAGAAGCAATTAGACCAAAATTCTTCTGAGGATATTTAATGAATAATTGTTTAAAAATTTCGTGTTCTTCAGCTGTCCAGATATTTATCTGCGCAGGATAATGAAAAGATGAAATAGGGTCTCTGAGCATCCTATTCGTATCATCATATTGATATCTAACATTTTCACTAAGATCCGAAACCATAGGAGGTATCACTGCAGCACGAGAAATTCGATCATCTTCGGCTCCTAACTTGGCTATAATGTCCTCAAAATCTGCATCTGATCTAACAAAATCCCCATAATTTAAATTTTGTCCCCTTCTAAAACTTCTTAATGGCAAACTATCTAAATATGTATCTAAAAATTTAAATCGTTCATTTTCGGATTTCTTTGTCTTTTTTATATTATCCAGTTTTTCTATTCGAGATTCCCATTCAGTTTGATATTTTTCATATTGTGATTGAAGAATTTTATTTTTTTCAAATATTTTTTTGTTTTTTTGTGAAATATATAAAAATAATAATGGACGAAAATTTTCATGTTTTAATTCATTCTCTTTGAAAAAAGGGTATTCGTAGAATGAATTATTGTATAGTTTGAAATAAGAAAACTTAACATGATTTTGTTTTGCTTTTTCCTTGTTTTCAAAATAAATTCTTGAGAATAACTCTGTTTCTAAATGCGTAAAACTGTCAGTAGATAGAAAATTAGGAGATTTTTCTGCAGAAGGAAATACTTCTTTCTTGAATTCATCATTTAAACGAATAGTTTGTAGTTTTCTATTTTCAATTTCATAGAGACGATTTTGACATGTTAAAATCGCTTCATCAATCTTTTGTATTTTGTTATATATATCCTCTTGAGTTAAACTTTCATCGTCCTGAGCTGAAAAATTCTGGGATATAGTATCATTTTTTACTGCATAAGTAAAAGATGTATTTTTAAAATCATCTTCTAAATCTATAGACTGATATCTTTGTGTCAGGTCTATATCTCTTTGACTTTCAACAGCTATTTTTTCTAGTTCTTGAGCTTCAGAAGGAAAAAATGTACAATCATCAAAGTTATGTTCGTTATTACAGTTTTTTGTAATATAGTCGGAAAATATTGAAGATTTGTCAGAGCCAATATTGTTTTGAGTAGAGATACTAACAGAATCATTCTCCGAAAACATGCTTCTTTCTTTTCTGGAATCCCTATTTAAGAAACTACTTGAATTCAAAGAAGGATTACAAAAACTATCATGGAATTCATAAATATCTCTTTTTTTTGCTTTATTTTTTCCTAAATAAATTTCTTTTTCTAATCCAACAATTAAATTTTCAGAAGATGGCATCTTTAAGTCATAATTATTGTTTTTTTCATATTCAATTTGAGACTGATTTTTTACAATATTTCTTTCATAAAAACTTCTTTTTCTATTCAATTCATTTTCTTTAGGTGCATCTTTATGATATGTAGATTCGCCTGAAATCCTATTCATTTTCGAAGATCCTGATGATATAAAATCAAAAGATTGGTTATAATATTTATATATAGAAGCATTATAAGGAGTTAAATGAGGTTTATGATCAGAGAATTCATTTTTGTGTCCATTTTCATCTATGTTTTTCCAGTGTCTATCCAATTCATATGTATTTTTATTAATTTGTTCTGGAGAGTATTCAAAATCTGAAGAATGACTACGTGTCTGATATAATGGCAAACGTGAACATTTTTCAAAATAAGAACTATGAGGAAATGAAGAATATTTACTTCTTCTTCTTCCATGTTGATATAATGAAACATAAGGGTGCCGTGGACCTCGAGGAATTGTATTTGGACATGTCGAATTAAATCGCTGATATTTTTCTAATGAGTAATTTTGATGTAATGAAGGCCGGCCTTTTAATACAGAAAATCTCTCGCCTCTTCAACAAAATCCTTTAGTTATCACTGTAAATATTTAATAATAAATATATACCTATGTCCAGTTGTTCTGTTTTCCCGGTCATATGAGTATGTATTATTTCGTAAATATTCACGCTCTTTCTCATGCTTTTTATTCATTATGCCTTCATTAACCATAATATATTCGTCAACAGCATTTAAATAAGAGAATAATACTTGGTTTTTTTTTTTTCATTTTTAATCTTATTTTTTATTACGGGAATTCATTTTTTTTAAAAAAAAAGTTGAATTTAAATGTTATTGTAAATATATAAAAACAAGTATATTTTTCATTTTTATTTTTTGTTAATATTTAATATATTTAGATTTTTGTGTGTTTTTTTTTTTTTTAGAAAAATTAGAACAATATAATTTGAAAAATATTATTTTTAAATATTTCAATAATTTCAATAGAATATCATAGATTAATATCATATAAAAATGTCTTGATAATTATACTTATAGTTTAGTTATTTTAAAGAGTCTTAAATGATATAAAAAATAAATCAACAGTTTTATTCAAATTAAATGAATATGAATTTTATATTCAAATAAATTAACTATGTAAAATTTATTTCAAAATATTAACATTTAAATATTATTATATATGAATAAACTAAATCATATTATAATTTTGCTTATTATTTTTTTAGTTATAAATAAATGCCTAAAATAAATACAACATTATTAAAGATCTCTGACAGTAGTTTAATATATTCTAGTATAGAATTCATTAAAAATATATAATTAAACCTATTATTATCCATGAATTTTTTATATATTACAAATTTAGTTGTGGCCTTTATAATTTGGTTTAAAACTTTTTGATATTTCATTATTTTTTTTTTTCATTTTTTCTTCAAAGATAGCCTTTTCTTTTCTCTCTCTAGGATCGATTATTTCAAAATCTTCTTCTGCTTTCTTTGCACTATATGTATGATCTTTTCCAAGTTTATCCTTTGCAAAAATAAGTTTTTTTGCAAACCAATCACTGTTATTTTCTTCAGGTAAATCATTATGCTCTCCTAACCTATCAAAACACGAAAAACATCCAGAAATACCATGCAATTCACATGCGTCCTTCTCTTCTTCTTCCTTTTCTTCTATTTCAACACAGTCTTTAGATGAAATTCTAGACTGAAATAACAAAAGTTTAGCAAGAGTCTATGTTATGGTTACGTTAAAAAAATAATATTAACCGAAAATACTTACTTTCTCTTCTCTTCCTTTTACTGATTTCCCTCTGCCTCCAATAATGGCTTTTTCTGAAGTTCTATAGCGTTCTCTTTCTTTTTCTAAATATGAAAGAGGTTTTTCTTTTCCTTTTTTTTCTATATTCAAAGATTCATCTTTTTTTTTGCCCATAGATCTAATATCTTTTTTTAAAACATTTATTTGTTCCTGAATTTCTTGTATTTTTGTCTTTTTAGTATCAGAAGAATCTTTTTTTTCTGGAAGCTCAACAGACGATAAATTTAAGGAGTTTGTTATTGGACTTTTGTATTTTTTTACACTATCAATAGAGGGCTCCTTTTTTTCTATTTTATCAGATGGATCTTGTTTTCTTTTAACGCCTGTTATAACTGCAGGCTGTTCTGATAAGTTTGAATCACCGCCTATATCATGACTACTTTTGAATTTAAACGTTTTTGAAACATTATCATCAACTTCTTCATCTTGAAAGCTTAATAGTGTTTTATTTCTTAAAAAAATTAGTCGTATTCGTAAATTTATAAACATAAACTAACTTTTTAACATTGTTTTTAGAATTCTGTAATTCAGACAACATAAGAGATTCAATCTGTTTTTTCTTTTCTTTTTCTGTAATTCTAGGGAAAATGTCTTCAAATGGATTTAATACAACATTAGTAGAAATAATTTTAGGGGGATATAAAGGTCTTTCGTTTTTATCTATTTCAATTTCTGCCATTCTTAATACATTATATATACTATCTCCAACAATTCTTCCAAAAAGAGTGTTTTTTCCTTGTAGTTCAGGGGTAGATGATAACGTAATAAAAAATTGAGAATTGTTATCATTTTTGCCACTATTAGCCATCCCAACAAGACCTCTTCTGTTATACCTTAAACGCGAATGAAATTCATCAGGAAAAGGTTCATCCCATATGGATTGACCACCCATACCAGTACCGGTTGGGTCTCCTCCTTGGATAATAAATCCAGGAACAAGTCTATGAAAAATAGTATTATCATAGTATCCTTCCATACCTATTGCCAGTTATATATATTGAAAACAAAATAAAAAGAAAATTTACATAGTTGAATGAAATTTCTGCAAGTTTTGGGAGTTTCTTTACCCCACAATTCAATTTCTATATTACCTTTAGTTGTATTAATGCAAACTTTGCCACTATAAAATTAGTTTCATAATTGAAAAATATATAAAACTATACTTTGTATACGGCTCTTGACTATAAATTTGCTATTTTGATTAGCCATTCATTTATAATAATTTTTAGAGATATTTACAGCCATAATTTAATGTAGAAAGTTTCGAAAGATTAAAATTTTTATAACTAAAATATAAATGCCAGTAAATAATAATATAGATTCTCTTTACTAGGTTCTTACATTATTCTAATAGGCTTATCATTCTTCATTTATAAATGATACGGAATTGCAACAAATAGGAGGATTTGCTATTCTTCCTTTAAAAACAAAATTTAAAGGACCATCACAAATAAGTAGAAATATTTTTTTTTATGAATATTATTAAAAGGCACAGGTTTTTTGAAGTCATTAAAATATTCTTGGTTGATTTTAAATAGTTAGCGATTCTTCTTTAGATATCATTGATGAATCAATCGAGCTTTTCCGTGCAAATTGTTTCTTTAGGAATTTTGAGATCAAGGGTCCAGCCGATCGTACATTAATATATGGGATCCTTTTCATTTCTGATTGCTTAAATAAGCTTTATCGTGCCTATTGTACTAAGAGTGATGCAGTTAAATTACTTAATGCATTTGCTCTTGAAAGTTTTGCTATTCCTGGTGATCCGAAATTTCCTTTTAATTCATTATATACAGCACCTTTGAATGATTCAGAATCAGGTTTGCATTATATTTGATTTTTATATATTTTAATTTTAAATAGATTTTTTAAAGCAATATATTACTCAATTTCGCCAAGAACTAGCTTTAAGACTTGTAGATCGTGTTTATTTAGATTCTAATGATGAAAAACCGAATAAATGGTGGTTATGTTTTAGTAAAAGAAAGTTTATGAATAAAACTTTAACTTAATTATGTTGATAAAATTTGCAAATAATTCTTTATTTGCAAAAATAAGTATATTATTTTTATTAAAAAATATTTTGTAAATAGTTCATACAAATATATACTTTAGATGTTCTTATAAATATGAGTAAAATACATAAATATTTTGAATATACGAATATTTATATTTTTTCTTTTTTAAAATAAGTTTTATCATGTTTTAATCTTTTAAAATGCTATAGCATATTTATTAAAGGGATTATGAAATTTAGAATAATTCGAATAATAATCAATAAGCATTTTTTATATTATTTTGTATTCGAATTTGAGATAATCCAATTTTAAATTTTTAAAAAAATACAATTTTATATTATATGAAAATATAGAAATTTATCTTGAAGAATGTTATCTTTAAAAAATGATGAAGAGCAAAGTAATAATAAAGGGAACACTACGGAATATACTCTTCAGGGAGTTATTCATTTTTTACAAGCAGAAGCATATCGCTATCAACGAGATAGAAATAATTGGGAGATTGAGCATGCAGAAATGAAAGTATATAGATAATTTTGAAAAAATGTTTTAATAAACACAAAAATTAAACATTTTAGGCAAGAATTATAAAGCTGGAAGGGGAACAGAAAGGTCTTAATAAACTAAAAGATCTACATTTAAAAAGAATAAAAATTCTTGAAGATTCTCTTCAAAAAGAAAGGTAATGTTTTTGTTTTAGAACAATTGAAATTAGCGAGAGAAATCTTGTTATTTTTAGTTCGATTTAATAGTTTTACTAAAGCTAGTTGTTTAAAAAAATGAATATATTTTTTTTCTTTAATTCTAATATAATTATAGGGATAAATTAAAACACCTCTCATCACATATATCTAATTCTACTTCACATAATGTTTTAAACAAATCTTTATTAGAAAAAAACAATAACGAATCGGAAACAAGCTTTAAAAAAACCACTGAATTAAATGAATTAATTACACATGTTAAAACTGAATCATGTTCTAAGTTATTTTCTAATGCTCTTGATATATCTAAGGATGTTTTTGAACAATCAAATAAAAGAGCAAAAAGTCTACATTTTCTAGAGAAGTATTCATTAAGACTTGGTAGTATAATATATTTATTTTTTATAGATGTCTCCAAGAAATTACGTATCTTGTTAATACTCAAATGGATATATTGGATGATGCGCCTGCTTTGTGCCAAACAAATCCTGCTCAATCGCATATTTCATTACATAATGCTCATTCATTAACACCAATATTATCATCAATAAATATAGAATCGCCGTCTCAGTTAAATAAAAACAATATACGTGTTAAAAATATAAAGATACCTTCATATCAATCGCAAAAATTACAAGATAAATCATACAATATGTATAATAAAGATAATATAGATAATTTTGTTCAAGATAATTATTCGTCTCATATTCATTTAGAGTCGGCTATTTTAAATAAAGAGGAAGTTATCTATAATGA
This sequence comes from Pneumocystis oryctolagi, assembly GCA_017311285.1. Lineage (NCBI taxonomy): Eukaryota > Fungi > Ascomycota > Pneumocystomycetes > Pneumocystales > Pneumocystaceae > Pneumocystis > Pneumocystis oryctolagi. The sequence continues at coordinate 247,219 of JABTEG010000010.1, forward strand.
GAAAAATAAAAAAGACATTTGTGATTATGATCGTGAATTACTATTACCTGATCTTTTGTCTACATCTTTAAATAAAACTGTAGAAATCAATCAAGAAAAAGATCAAATACATAAAGCAAATATTGAAAATAGAATGATAAGTGATAATTTAGATTCTGTGTTTAGTTTGTATTCTCCAAAACAGCACGTATATATAGATACTGGAAATAGTAGCTGGGATTTTCATGATGATGCATTTGACGAAAAATTTAATGAAAACGATCAGAATAAATACATTAAGTGGAATACTAGATTTGCTTTAAGAAATCATTTAGCTAGTATAAGATCTGTTTCTATGTCTAAAAATGAGAATTCGGGATATGCAAGTATGGCAACCTGTGGTGATGATGGACTTGTAAAGTTTTGGAGGTTACCTGTAAATAATAAAAAATTTCAAAAGTATTGTTTTTTTATGTTATTAAAATATACTGATGATATTATGTTAGTCAAGATATTGTTCCTCAAATTACTTACAGAGGTCACTCGGGAATAGTGACTAGTGTTTGTATTGCAACTAAAATTGATAAAATTTTTAGTGCGGGAATTGATTCTAGCATTAGATGTTGGAAAATACCAGAACCACAACGTAATATTTATGCACCAATGGGTATTATAAATAAATTTTAATAATGTAGATATAACATACTAAAGATGAATATATTTTTCCAAACATATTAATAGGACATTCAAATGCTGTTTGGGATTTGTCTTTTCAGTCAACATTAAACATATTAGCATCAATATCTGCAGATGGAACTATTAAACTTTGGGATATCAACTGTATTGATTCTTTTCCTCTTCTTTCTACATTGAATTTTTATGGAAATGATTTAACTAAATTATCATCTGCAGTCCCAACTAGTGTAACTTTTTTAAACAATGATATTAAAAAAATTGCAGTATCATGGAACAATGCAATAATTAAAATTTATGATACAGAAACAAGTAAAAGCATAATGGAATTAAGAAATGATGAAATCTATGGTAAAAGTTTTAATTGTATTTACAATTAATTATAATTATATAGATGGGACCAACAGTACTCAAATTAACAAAATTATAAGTCATTCTCAAAAAAACATGTTGATTTCTGGTCATGAAAATAAATATATCCGCTTTTATGATATAAATTCCGGTATTTTTAATTTGTTTATAATGTATTATCTAATATTTTAAGCACAATGTACATATTCAATACTTGCGCATTTAGATGCAGTTTCATCTTTAGATATTTCACCAGATGGAGAGGTGTTGATTTCTTCAAGTAATGATGCTATTTTATGTGATAAAAATATTTATGTATCATTAGGTCATGATGCTTCTGTTAGATTTTGGGATATGCAATCACCTCAAACTTGTATTCAAGAAATTTCAAATCATCGTATAAAAGCAAGAGAAGGTGTTAATGACATTTCATGGTGGTATGCAAATGATAATGTTAATCAATTAGAATATATAACTAGTGTTGGTGGTGACGGTGTAATAAAAGTGAATGCAAAAGCTTAAAATATATAAAACAAAATACTTTTATATAATACAAATTCTTATTTTTAAAAGATACCATACTTTAGAAAAATATCTCAAGTTTATTTTTATTAAAAAATATTTCCATTGTAGAATTTTTATTAATCATATATAGAAAATTAAAATACATTTAATATTCATAAATATTGTTAAGGATTAAAACAATTGCCTTTCATTTTTACGCCTAAAATATAATACATTTTTTTTCTTTTTGTAAATCTTTGTTTAAATCTTCAGGTTCTAAAAAATTCCTTTTTTTCCAGTTTGGTATTACGATATTATTTGATTTGTTGTTTTTTTTTTCTTTGTGTTTATTTGAAATTTTGGATCTATATTCTTGAGATTTAGAAAGATGATATACCCAGTTTTCTTTTTGTTGATCTTCCATAAGTTGCATATTTAAAGCAAAAGCAAAGCTTTCGAAAATTAGATATTGTTAAAATATAAATTAACAAATTACTCATTGTCTATATCAGATGGATCATTACATAAAATATTTTGAGGAATAAATTCTGAATTGAAATATGAAGATGCTTCTAAAGATTCCCATACTATGTTTTCACAATCCTTATAGTTGTAATCCGTTACTAATGTATAAAGTTCTCCTGTTTGATAATGCGAATATAATAAAGAAAAATTTAAGTTATGAAATAATATTGATAGTTTTCCTGGAGACAAAATTGTTCGTAGAACTGTTAAGCCATATGGTGTTAAACAATTGGGATATGAACATAAAAAACGGTTTAATAATTGACCTTCAAAAATCTTCTTATCATTAGAAGATTTAAAATTTTTATTTTCTGAAAGTTCTTTCATTAAAATTATTTTTTCCAAAGCATTTTGATATGTTTCTGTTTTAATAACAGTGTCATAAACATCATTTCCATCCTTTTGAATATCAGGAAGCCATGCATGTAAAAGTTGCACTCCTAAAGCAGAAAACAATTTAGACTCTGGACTATCAAACTGTAAAGAGTTTTTGAAACAGGGATTTACATTTAAATTTTCATATAAAAGAGATAAATGAAAAAGGACGTTATCTAAATGTTCTTCTGAAACATTTGAAATAATATAATTAGCAATAATATTGAGTAAAGAGCTTGCAGAAATTTGAGAGTTGTCTATAGAAAGATGACCAGATAAAAGATCTTTTGAAGAAGTTTGTAGAATAATTATATTTGCTAAAGCAATTATTGGATATGATCCACTTTCTAATAAAAAAGTGATAAATAATTATTTTTTTTAAAAAAAACAATTACCATTTTGGTAGACAATTGTTCTTTGAACTACAGAATCTGTTGTTGCATCATACCAATTAATTATTTTCGTATAATAATTGATTTTACTAAAATCTTTAGATGAATTGTTATTTATTTTATTCTTTTTCTTAGTAAAATATATTTGATTTGGAATTGTTTCTAAATTGTCTAGATTTAATTTGTTTACTAATTGTTTGCTTTTTTGACAAATTCCAGAATTTAAAATCTCAATTCTAGAATCTTGTGTATTTTTATAAATAGATTCAGTGTCAGTTTGAAGCTGATTGTTTTGGGGAATCATTAAAATTATTTTTTAAAAATCAAATAAGTTTAAAATCGACAAACTTGATTTTTAAAATAAACATAAAAATCTTATTAATATTTAAATATAGTTCATGATATATAAATTATTAGTATTATAAATAATATCTAAAACTCAAATAATTTATAAAAATGAAGACTAACAATAAAAAAAAATATAAAAACCTAATGTATAAATTTAAAATTAAAAAGATAGAATATATTTTTATATAACCTTTTATAAAAACAAAAGACAAATAGAAGTAATTATTTATAATATATTAAATATATTAAATATATACATTAATATTATTATATATTTTCTTATAAATCTTTTATTCAGATAAACTAGAATTTCCATATAATAAAAATGAAACCTCTCCAACAGGTAGATCAATGACAGCATCGCTTGTTGGTTTTACATTCGTAATACTTGAAATTTTTGCATAAGAATCGGTTATACACTCTATTTGATTAAACTTCGGTGTTAACACTTTTGTATTATAGCCTATAAGAGCAAAATAAATGTAAATAATAGTAACTATAAAGTAAGAAGGAAGTGTCAAGGACCACCATCTTGCTGGTTTAATTAAATTTATAGTAAACAATTCATTTACCTTTCAGGATAATATGTAATACCAAGAGCATCAAGAACTGATACAGGAAAATAACTCCAAATAATATATACACCTAGGACTCATAAGAAACGTTTTAATTTATATAATTAGAAATTTCAGTTTGAAAAATCTTTGAAATTTATATACCAAATATTATAGTACTTCCTAAATATAATACAAATCCATAATATTCATAAGTAGGAACTTTTGCTGTTAATGGGTATTTATTTGAAAAACCATTCCCTTGTATTCTGTTAATACTTTCACTATCTGAAGATTCTGGAGTTGTTGAAAGTTGTACAGAAGGTGCTCGGAAAAGACTCCTAATATCTAATAAAAACGTTTTAAAAAAGCAAAAGTACAATATACTTACGTAAAGGACAATGGAACAGGTAGTCTTGGAGGATGCCCATATAAAGGTGGACTAAAAATTGAAGTTTCAACTGTTGACATTGGTTGTAAAATAGAGTTATATGAATGTGATCGTTTTAAAAAAAAACTAGCATTCTTTAATAAATTCTGGTAATATGGTTTAAAGAAATCTTTAACTGTTTAATATATCTTTTTCCATCTGTTTTTTTCATTTTTTAAATATTTTTTATTTTAAAAATTCATCATTTTCTTTGACCAAATATATATTGTTTTGGAAAGCCTTACAGCAATGGCTTCATGGTGTAGAGGTAGCATACATGCTTTGGGTGCATGTGGTCGAGGGTTCGAACCCCTCTGAAGCCCAAAAGAAGATTTTAAAAGGGATTTGCGAATAACAAGAAGTTTTTTAAAACATTTTGATCTTTTATTGAAAGCATTAATTTCTTGAATAATGTAATTTTAAGAATTTGAGTTAGATTTTGTCAAAAAGTTTTTGTTAATTAAAAAAATGGGCAGACGACAACGTAATAAGCAAGGTTCTCCATTATTAGAAAAATCTGTTGAAAAATGTCAAGAAATTCAAAATGAACATAATATATATAAAAGCAAAAAACGTAGATTTGAAGATCAGAAGAATAACGTCTTAAAAAAAAAAAAAAAAATTCAAGTTTCACCAAAATTTACAAATACAATAGAAACAAAGTTATTAGTAAATAAAAAAATAAAGAACAAAAGGCATTCAAGAGACAAATCATTTTCTAGTGATTTTAGTGATAATCATAATGATTCTGAACACCTTTCCACAGATTCTATTATTCTTAATTTAGAAAAAACTTGTGATTTTTCAAATAAAACTAATAATGAAAAACTTCAAAAAACAATATTTAATAGTCATAAAAGTGAAGATGACGCATTGGATCTTTTAGAGACCGAAGTTGTGAATTCAGAATTAAAAAATATATCAGAACAAGTAGGTTTTGCTTTTTAAACATATATTTTTAATAGTTAAAAGGTATTGACGAATGGTTCAACTGGTGAAAATTGCCATCTTCTCTCAACAGATATTGAAAATGATCAAGAAAAAGAACAGCAGTATGATTCTCATTTCTTACAAGATAGGATTCAAAAAATTACTCATATTTTAAATGATTTTAAGAATCTTGGCGAAAAAAATAAAAGTCGATCTGAATATGTAGAAATGCTTCTTGAAGATATATCTAAATATTATGGATATTCGAGATTTTTAGCAGAAAAACTTTTTAATATGTTTAGTGTTCAAGAGGTAAATATTGTTGCATAAAAATATATTACTAATTCTTAGGCTATCGAGTTTTTTGAAGCAAATGAAGTTCCTCGACCGGTTACTATACGAACTAATACATTGAAAACTACTAGACGTGATCTTATGAATGAGTTAATAAACAGAGGTGTTAATTTACAAGCTATTGAAAAATGGTCAAAAGTTGGTATACAAATATTTGAAAGCAGAGTCCCTATAGGTATTAATTTTAAGAAAATTGTGATTATTTGAATTTATCTTTATAGGCGCGACTCCGGAATATTTGTCAGGAAAATATATGATTCAAACAGCTTCATCGTTTCTTCCTGTTATGGCATTATCTCCACAGATTAATGAGAGGATTCTTGATATGTCAGCTGCACCTGGTGGAAAAACAACGTATATTGCTGCTTTACAAAAAAATACTGGAATAATATTTGCTAATGATTCATCAAAAGAAAGAATAAAAGGCCTTGTAGCAAATATTCATCGTTTGGGAATTAAAAACACTATAGTTTGTAATCATGATGGAAGAGAATTTCCAAAAGTAATGGGTGGGTTTGATAGAGTTTTGTTAGATTCTCCGTGCAGTGGTACTGGTATAATTTCAAAAGATCAAAGCATAAAAACAAAAAAAGTATTTTTGTTTCTTGAAAAAATTAAATCTAATTGTTTAAGACTGAAAAAGATTTTGATATTCTTTCTCATCTTCAACGACAACTTATTATATCTGCAATTGATTCAGTAGATGCAAATAGTAAAACAGGAGGTTATATTGTCTATTCTACATGTTCTGTAACTGTTGACGAAAATGAAATGGTAATTGATTACGCTTTAAAAAAAAGACCAAACACAAAATTAGTTGATACGGGATTAAGTTTTGGGGTGGACGGCTTTACACGTTTTAGAGATAAAATATTTAATCCTAAAATGAATTTATGCAAGAGATATTATCCCCATGTTCATAATTTAGATGGGTGAGAAATTATTTATAATTCTTTTATTATTAATGATCTATAGTTTTTTTGTAGCTAAATTAAAAAAAACAAGTAACAAAATACCAGAACTTAATAAAGATATAGTTAATAAAATATCTCAAAAAGTAAACAATGATGATATTGAATTCAGTAAATTTAGTGAATCTAATGAAGAAGATTGTAAATTAATAGAAAAAAGTAGAATCAGGCTTCTTAAAAAAAAAGGAATTAAACCTAGAAAAGTGAATAAAAAAGACGAAACAGAATAAATAAAAAAATGCAATATTATTATTTATATTGATATTTATTTTCGATATTTGATAGAATTATTGGCATATGAACTAGATATTGATAACTAGTATTTGTATATTTTTATACATCTAGTAATTTATAAAAATCTATGTACAATAAAGTGCATTTTTTATATTTATTATAAGTAATGTGTCGTCTTTTTTGTATAGAAATTAGATTCAGGCTTCTGCCATCTCGCGTAGTCTTCGAATTGTTGATCTAACGCTAGCCGCAGTAGTAGTTCTATGAATTTATAAATATTTTATATTCTATTTTAAAAATACTTACGAAACAGTCCATGCACCCCCCGAAATGACTTTGCGGCATCTTAAACACTTCCATATACCGACACATTGTCTTTTTACACTCGTTTTACCGCAAAAAGTACATAAATATTTAGCATGTTGCTGAATCTCTATCTTTTTGATATCTTTTCGTAGTGATGATCCATATCGAGTTCCATACTTCCCGGTAACTCCCACCTATTTCGAAAGTTGTAAAAAGAACTCTTTATATGTAATATTTATGTAAAAAACATACCTTTTTTGTTCTTTTTGACATTTTTTTAAAAGTAACGGTAATTTTCAAATCTTGGAAAATTATGAATAATAGGGTAAAAACCTAAAGTTGTGAAAATAAACTGAATCACTTTTATAAAAAAAACTAGAGATGTTTTTGTTAATTCTATACATTTGTTTTGAATGCAATATACATGCTTATTTATATTTTAAAATTATTTTTTTCCTGAAGGTTTAAGATTTTTAAAATGTGGAATTACTTTTATTGTGGAAAGTACATATCCCATAGAGGATCTAGATGTCATAAATGGATGGGTTCTATTGCTTAATGTTTGGTATTGTCGATGTCGAATTTCAGAAATTATGGGAGCAAGAATATCATGTGTGTCACGTGAAGAAATATAATGAGAAGTAGTAACAAGTACTTCACGGTATGGCGAATATACAATAATAGGAGATGAACTTGCAACAGATGGTATTAGATGTTGTAATATGCTTGATGGTTCATATGTTGATGCAATAAAAAGTCTAATGTTTTTTAAATTTAAATTTATAAGTAAAAAAATTTACCCATCAAAATCGCCTTTTTTAAATAATTCAATATTACGTTTAAGACGCTCATATGTTTTTTTTTTTTTTAAATATTTCTCGATTTGTTTTATTTTCATCATACTCGTGTCTTTAATTTCGAATTCAATTTTTCTATCACGGTCTATAATATCTAACCAATTTAAAGTTAATAAAGTATCCTCCTGAATAAGTTTCTCCGGCATATAATCTTGTCCAAAATATTTGCAATTGTCCAAATTTGGATGCTCATTTGTATGAATATACATAATCTGACCTATACGATCCATTCTTTCTAATATTGCTGCTATTAACAACCCAGAAGTCTCATCTACAACAATATATCTTCCTCCAGCTTGGACATTTCCTAAATTTAAAATATATGCTATTACTTCTGCACGTAAGTCCATTATTTTCATAAAATCCTTCATCAATATATATTCTGAAATTTCCCATATTGTTGGAAAAATAATGGTAAATCCTTTGTGATATTTCTGGATTTTTTTGCGCATATATTTGTCCTTTGCATATGCAGTTTTTTGGTCATATGTTTTATGAGAAGAAGCGATTTTATTTATAATATCCTATTACTGTTTAATAAAAGTATACAAAATAGTAATTATACAGATGTGTTTAGGTACTTATTTTGTTTTAAAAGCATTATTTCTTCATAAGTAAGTTGCTGATTAAAAGAATCATCTATTGTTTCTCTGTTATTTGCTATTTCATCCTCTAGAAAACTATTAAGAAGTAACAAATAGGGTTTTAAAATAACCAATTTCATGAATTTCATTACTTTTCATAATTTTTAGTTTTTGATCATATATTTCATATGTATATCCATATGGATGTCCAATGATATCATTAGTGGAAAATGTGCCAAATTTACCCAAACTAATTGTTCTAGGACCTTATTAAAACACATTTTAAAAATTCTAATATATTATGTTTACGTATTTGGCTTTACAATAACAAATTTCAGTAATTTTGAAGGAAGTCTTAAGAAAATACATGAATTTGGTTGAATTACTTCTCTTTCTGGATTTTTTTCATTAATAGTTGTTTCTAAACACCTATTGTTTTCAGAAATCACCATGAATAGTGATTAATTATTTTTTCGAGGTTTTTTTTATTGGATTAGACTAAAAAATTTGTTTTATAAATTTTAATATTTTGATGTTTAAAGAAAACGTATAATATTTATAAAAAGTTTATAATAAAATTGTATTCAAAATTAATAATATATAGATCTATTGATATGCATTCTCTAGATAGATCACAGAATACTTCTATTTCAAACGTATCTGATACCTCAAACAAACCATTTACATCTGAACAAATAAAACGTATGGTATGTATGTATACATCTTTAAAATTATAGTATGATTTTACAATTTCTAGAGTTATGTTAAACAGTAAAGAATAGCAACGTTTCTCACGTTTCTACAGGAAGTAAATAAATTAAATGCTGAAAGAATTTTAATGGAGCGACAAAAAAAACTTAAAAGTAAGATTAAAAATATAGATTTTGAAAACTTAGAAAAAGCACATTGTTTAAAAGAAACAAAAAATCGAGATGGGCTTTCATTTTCTGGGATTTTGCAAGATTATATAGAATATGGTATTTTTTATCAATAATTTAGTTAAATTGTAATTGAATATTTATAGATCTATCAAAAATAAAAGATTATAAAGGAGGATATATTGTTGATAAAGATTCTTCAAATAAGGTTCAGAATTCTAAGCTTAATAAAGTCATAGAGCAAAATACTGCGTTTGATCCACGTATGTATTGTTATTTTTAGTTTCTTGATATTAATTAGTACTAGCTATTAGTCTTGATCCATCTGATAACATTAAATGTAAGGAGTGCGGGGGTGTAGAGCTAGATTTTCAATTTTTAAAAATTTTTAATACAAGAGTATGTTATAAATGCAAAAAAAAATTTCCAGATAAATATAGTCTTTTGACGAAAACCGAGTGTAAAAATGTATATTTATAAGTACTTTTTATGCTTTGTGTTAATCTATATAGGATTATCTTCTTACTGATTGTAAGTGTTAGTGTTTTAATATAAAACATATTAAATAATTTTGAAGCCGAACTTCATGATAAAGATATACTTCCTTGTATGGAAAAGCCTAATCCTCAAAAGCCAGGGTGGGGAGTAATGATGCTTTTTTTGCGGTGCCAAGTGGAAGAGTTTGCATGGAAAAAATGGGGTGGGCCTGAAAATTTAGATATGGAATGGGAACGAAGAGTTAAGGAAAGAAAAGTTAGAAAAGTTATGAGATTGCAAAAAAAAATCGAGGGTACAGTAAATCTTTTAAATAAATAATAAATTAAAGAATTTAGATCTTAGAAAACGTACTAGAACTACGCAATATATTGAAAAAATTAAAAATAAACAGGAAAAGCACGTGCATGATTTTTCGTTGCCTACTATAAATTCTATGGGTTTAATGACAAGAAAATGCTTTTGTGGGTTTGAAGTGGAAGAAATATTTATATAATTTATCAAAATATTTTGTTTATAATTTTGTACTGTTTTTGTTAAAAATTAGTTTTATTTTCTAAAGTTGTATTTGTTTAAAATTTAAGGCTTTAAAATGCTTTAGGAAGTAATTAACAATGTTATTTGTTTTAAAAATTAGATTTTAATAAATCATTTTTGTTTACGAATAATTAAAATTAGAAACTTTGATTTTATAGATTTTATCTATTAAAAATAAAATTTGAGTTTTAAACTTAATGGATTTATAATTTTTCTTAGTTATGAAGAATGATTTGGGATCTATGATTATTGATGATAATACTTTAACACAAAATAATGTATCGTATAAAATTAAAGAAATACAAACGCTTGATACCAAGCAAAACGATAATATACTTCCATGGTTTATAAAAGTGTTTGAATATTTCATATAGTTAAATGTTTTTTTAGGGTTGAAAAGTATAGACCAGAAGATTTAAAAGAAATTGTTTCTCATCAAGATATTATTCTTACTAGTAATTATAAATATGTATTATATATATTATGACTTATTTCTAAATAGTTGAAGAATTTATTAAAAAGAATAGAGTTCCTCATTTGTTGTTCTATGGACCACCTGGAACAGGAAAAACATCTACAATTTTGGCATGTGCCAAAAAAATTTACGGTTCAAAATTTCGAAATTATCTTTTAGAAGTTTGTTTTATGAAATATTGTCTTCTAAAGTTAATGATTTTTAGCTTAATGCATCTGACGAGAGAGGAATTGATGTTGTTAGAGAACAAATTAAAAATTTTGCAAGTACAAAACAAATATTTAAGTTCTGTTTATAGATTTTTAAATAAAAGGTTTAACATATAAATAGTTCTAAATTTAAACTTGTTATTCTTGATGAAGCAGATGCTATGACTTTAGCGGCACAAAATGCTCTAAGAAGAGGTAGTATTATTTTTTATCAGTTCATTATTAAAGAAATAGTTATTGAAAAATATACCAAAAATGTCAGGTTTTGTATAATATGCAACTATGTTAATAAAATATCGTTGGCAATCCAATCTCGTTGCACAAAGTTTAGATTTCAGCCTCTTCTTCCGAAAGAAATTTATTTTAAACTTGATTATGTTATTGAAAAAGAAAATGTTAATATTAATGAAAAGGGGAAAGAAGCATTAGTAAAACTTTCTCATGGTGATATGAGAAAGGGATTAAATATTTTACAAGCATGTCATGCTGCTTAAACTTGATTATGTTATTGAAAAAGAAAATGTTAATATTAATGAAAAGGGGAAAGAAGCATTAGTAAAACTTTCTCATGGTGATATGAGAAAGGGATTAAATATTTTACAAGCATGTCATGCTGCTTATGATTCTATTGATGAAAATTCAGTATATAATTGTGTTGGAAATCCTCGTCCTGAAACTATTGAATTAATAGTAAAGAGTTTGTTAAATGATGATTTTTTGACATGTTTAAATAGTATATGTTTCTTTATTTTTGTTTCTGTTAACAATTGATAGTTATTACAAAAATGAAAACAGAAAAAGGATTAGCTTTATTGAATATAATAACAGGAGTACATGAGACACTTGATGAACTTGAGTTGCCTGTAAACTTGCAATGTTATATATTGGATAATTTGGCGACAATAGAGTAAACTTAGATGTATTGCATGTTTATTTCTAATTAAGGTAGATACAGATTATCAAATGGTGCGTCCGAAAAAATTCAATTGTCAGCTATGATAGGAAGTATTAAAACAGGAATAGATTTAGCTGAGAAAAAAAGAAATACGCTTTAATATAAGAGTCACTCATAAATATTGAATTTATATTTTAATATAATTCTAATATTTTATAATAATAAATGTTATGCAAAGATTATTATATCCAATAACTATGAAATCTATTCTTCTTTTATGCCAATTTTAGCTTTTTCTGCATCTTCAATACTTTTTTTATCTGTTTTAATATTATTGTCCATAGAAATGCCGAAAAGTCCTGGAGGCTTTTTAAAAGGTCTTTTAAGTTCACCAGTTGCAGGTTTTTTCCATATATGTAATTGTACAATTTTGCTTTCCAATACACCTTTAAGAGGTAAAATGGATTGAACAAGAAGAGGTTGAGAAAATTTAAAATACAGATGCATTATTGCTATCATACCTTCAAATTTATCAATTTATAATAATACATATATAATTTAAGTTACAGAATCCTATAAGAGATTGTTTCAATGCCTTTTTTAATTCACTAGTATCGTATTCCTTGACTGTAGTTACAATAAGTTGTTCTTCGGTTTGACCGCTTATAGGATTAGCAGATTTAATGTATTTTAAAGTAGTAAGATCTATAATAATTAAAATAGTAAACAGAGAAAACAATACTTACCGTTTTTTTTTTGTATAGAAATATAGCATATATAATAAATCAATGCAATGAGTATATTTGAAACAATACAAAGACATCTAATATAAAACAAAATATTAGGATCATCAAAATTAATTTTTTTTGAAATTTGCATTGCTCCCAAAATTATCATAAGGTTTGTAACTTGAGGATCTAAAATTCAAAACTTAGTACATGTATTAAAGATAATGAAATAAATATACTCATTTTTTAAAGTTTAATTTATTGTAAAAATTCAATTTCGTTTTTCTTTTATAACCCTGCCCTAATCAAAATTTAATGTTTATAGGTTTAAAACTTTTTGTAGTTTATTATTTATTGTTATTTTTATTATTTACTGACAATATTTATTGTGTTTGTGTGTTTATGTTTTTTTTTTCAAGCAAATTATATTTTATTTTTATAAGAAGCTGTATAAATTTTATAAACATGTTTTTTTTATTAATCTACTCTAAATTTGATTTTTTGTTTTAAAATTTTATTTAACTGATATTTTTTGATAAATTCAGAAATATATTTTTAATATTTTTACTTTAATATTTTTAAATTCATTTTTTCAAATTGCTTTTTACAATAAAACATAATTTTATAATCGAATTATAATTTATTTTAAAGTATTTTTTTTTTTTAGTTAGTAAATCCTTTATTATAATTAAATTGTTTTAAAGATAATTTTATGCGCTTAAATTAAGTTTTTTTAGTTTTGAAATTAATATAAAATTTAGGTTTAACTTTTTTTAATTTAAATAATTATTAACCATAATTATAAATTATAATTATTTTTTTAAAGAATTTATAAAAATTATATAATATATAAAATTAATTTTAGTAAAATGTTGAACTTTATTATGGTTAACAATAATATTATTAGTTATTTTTTTCTAGGCACTTTATTGATCATATATATTTAATTTAAACTATAAGATTTTCATTTCCCAGAAAATCTTGTGTTTAACTAAATTAAGTGAATAATCGGACAAAGGTATTTTTTATAGTATATTAGAATATAAAATTTTAACAAATTTTTAAATTAAAATACATAGTTATATTATTTAATAACAATAATATCCATTGGTTTTGATTGTTTTTATCCTTTGTTGTTTTTTTATAATTTCTAGTATTTTTGTAAGGTTTATCGTTTTGAGTTTTATTGATGCTGTTATTTTACGAAATGTTAAAAAAATTAGTTCTTTTCGATTTTAAAATTATATAAAAAATATTAAATTATTATAATTTGATATTCATAAATAAAAAGTATATTTTTATATTAAATACAGGACATTGAGGATGAAGGACACTTTCATTTTTCTTCGTAGATCTAGTGAACATTTTCATCATGATCATGATGTTTGTGATATTAAAAACGATTATTATGGAAATATGAAGCTTAGAATATCATCAATATTTGTAATTATGGTTTTTTCATCCTTAGGTAAGTAATATTAATATAAGATATTGTTTTTTCTTATCATTAGGTGTTTTTTTCCCATTAATTGTAGCTAAAGTTAAGTGTTTAAGAATATCTCAATTAGTATGCTATTTTATCAAATTTTTTGGTATGGGTATTATAATTGGAACAGCATTTGTTCATGTAATTAATAATATGATATATGTCATTTATTCATTTGTTTTTAGTTGCTTCAGCCGGCTTTTTTGGAATTGGGTTCTCCATGTCTTTCTGGTATATGGAAAACTTATAATTTTGCACCAATATTAGCTGCAGTTGGAATGTTTAGTATATTTTTGTTAGAATTGTTTTCTTTAAGACATATTTATTCGGAATCTATCATGAAATCCATAGATACTGCATCAGCTGCTCATACACATATTTCTCTCTCTAATGATAACGAAGATTCTTCAGGTGTTCATAAATACTTATCTTGCAATATAAGAAATGGTCTTGAGAAACAAAATTTAATTAAAAAATATATGGTAAAAAAGAATATAGTAACGTTTTTTATACTTGAACTTGGGATTATTTTTCATTCTATTGTTATTGGTTTTACTTTAGCAGTTACAGAAAATAAGGAATTTATAACTCTTTATATTGTAATAAGTTTCCATCGTATGTATTTTGTTTGGATTGTTTTATTATTTATTTTATTTTTTAGAGATGTTTGAAGGTCTTGGTTTGGGTGCTCGACTTTTTGATATTACTAATTATAGTAACTTAACTTGTAATTTGTTTTTTGCATTTGTTTATAGTATAGTAACATCTGTTTCTATTGCTATTGGTCTTTCTGTTAGAACTATACACAATTCAAAACCATCTACTATTATAGTCATTTCTGGGATTTTTAATTCACTATCTTCTGGAATATTGTTATATACAGGACTAGTAGAACTTCTTGCAGAAGATTTTATTGTTAATTCAGAAATTCGGGATGGTGATTTAACAAAATTATTGTATGCTATTTTTTGTATTATATTAGGATTTGCCGCTATGGCTATTATTGGAATATGGGCTTAAAACAAAGTCATATAAATATATAAATGTATATGCATATTTTAAAAATAATCTAATTTATAAAGTTATTTGATTTTAGTAATAATAAAAATATTTTAAATTAATTCTTAAAATTAAATTTAGATTCAAAAAAAAAACTTTATTGAAAATTATAAGACTGAAAATATTGTAGAATTATAGAAAAGAATATTAGTTTCGAATCTAAAGATATATTTTAGGTGACTTGAATTATAAATTAAATTAAGGAATAAATGATTATTTGTATAAAAAGATAAAAGTATAAAATTAAAACAATTTTTTCTTCAAAACTTTTATAGAAATATTAAATATTTAAAATTTAAAACAAAATTTAAAATAATTATAATATATATGTAAATATTTTGTTACTTTATATTTAATTCTTTAATGTATATATGTATTGTTTTGGTTTTCATAAAGATACTACAAAATTATTCTTATTATACTATTGTTATTTGATGTTTAGATGTTATTATACATTAATTTTTTAAAAAAAAAAGATTTAAAGTTTTATTATTATTTAATTCAAGTTAATATCTTTTGTTTTTATAATTTTTTATTAAATAAATGATTGTTCACAAATAAATGAAAAATCAAATTTAAAATTCATTTAAATAGTATTAAGATAAAAGTTTCAAATTAAATTTTAAAAGTAATCTGAATAAGGGTATAAAATATAGAAACTAAAATATATAAAAATATAAAACACTAATAAAATAAATTCTTTTAATATTAATTTTGTAATGTACAATTGCAACATTTTGTTTTTAAAACTATATTAATATTTCAAAATTATAATATTTTGTAAATAAATGTTTTTAAATTTAAATTCTAAAAAAATAAAAATATTTTTTATATCATTCATAGTTTTAATTGAGATTATATTATATTATTTAATGAACTTTTCAAGTATTCTTAACTTGATTTTAATATTCTAAAATTATTTTTTATGTTTTTTTAAAAAATAAAATTCAAAATATTTTAGAATACTCTATAAAAAAAATAATTTAGAATACAAAAAGTAATAAAAACAATTTACTTGTAATTTCTTATATCTGAAAAAATATTTAAAAATCTAAATTAAAAAAGAATTGCAAATTCATTAAAAAATATTAAAATAAGTTTATTACTTTTTTTGCTTTTAAATTCATCTTTCGATATTAAAAAAAATATTTTCTATCATTATCTCATAAATGAAATCCTCTATATTTGTTGTTTTTTCTTTAGTAGTGCCCCCTTTTATGAAAAATAATGGTATTATTTTTTTTTAACTTTTTTTTTAGAATTCATCTATGAAAAAATAATTTCATTAAATTCAATGAAGTATTTTCAAATAGTCTTAAAATTCTAGTACTAGCCATTTTTGTGTATAGTGAAGAAGAAATTTCCGCTTTAATTTTAAAAGAAAATCTAATAAATGATCAATGTGAAACAAAATTGGAGAAATATTGTAAAAATTTAAAAAAGCAAGGTATAAAACCAAAGAATTTGCATCTATTACTTGAAAATCTATGCGGCGAAAGAAAAAAGAAGTGCCAAAGTTTAAAAACAGGGATTGACAAGAAATGTAATGAATTAAAGAATATATTAAATTATGCTCGTCAAAACAAATCATATAATTGTTTAGAAAGTCAAAAAAAATGTTTATTTTTTGAAAGAATATGTTCAATTAGCCTTTCAGGAATATGTAGTATTTTACGAAGTGAATGTTATTAAAAGAAACGTGATGATATAACATTAGAAATCCTTTTAAGGACATTAAATAAAGGAAGTTTGAAAAATTCAAACATGACAGAGTGTGAAATGGGACTAAGGGGGGTTTGGAACTACTTAATGAAAGCAATGAGCTGATAAAAAAATGTTTCTACTTGGAAACTACATACTCTTACCTTCTAACTTTAGCTAAAACAAAGTGTAGTTCTCTTAATGAAGAAATTAGAAAAATTCTTAATACTATTACCAATGAAAAGTATCTTTCGTTACTTGAACAATATTATTTTTTTAATTTAAATTGTGCTGATAACAATAAACCGGATTGTGATAGAGTTGTGAAAAAATGTAAAAAACGAAGTGTTTTTTATGCTTCTTTAGGACATTTTTTGACCTAACGAAGTCAAACTCTATGTTGTCAAAAAAGATAGGCATAAGTGAACTTTTTACAAGAAAGTAGAAAAAGAAGAAATTTTTATTAGAAAGTCTCCAAAAAAAACATAACTAATGTATTGATATTGTTAACTAAAAACAATAAAATTACTTTTGAAAATGATTGCATAAAAATACTTAATAAGATTTGTAAGTATTATGGAGATTATGAATTTCTATACAATGTATCTGAGAGCAGCAATGTAAATATAAAAGGAAAGGAAAAGTGTCAAAGTTTGGATTCGGATATAGTACACGTTATGAATGTATTTTCTGCAGATGTTTATTTTTTTGAAAAATTATTAAATAATAGGATCTACATACATAAAATTCTTACGTGGTATGCTTTGCCAATATTTATTAGTAATGAGGATTGTACAAGACCTCTATCAACCTGTTTTTACTTAGGTTTTTATAGTACTTTTGAAAAAATATGTTTAAATGTGAAAACAATGTGTTATAAAAAGGAAGTTAACAAATTAATATATGAAATATTACGAAAAAAATTGGTGAATTGTTTCATAGTTCAAGTGGAATTTTTGAAAAGCTTGAATTGAAGTTGATAAAAGCATGTCAAGAATTAAAAAAAGAAAATAATGTCAACTTTTTAAATGTTGAATTACTTTCCTTATGTCTCCGGACAACAAAAACAGCTTTTATGCTTTCTTCTTATCTTCAATTTAAAGGAATCTTTCTGCAAGAGAGTTTGAATAAGAAACGGGATTTTTCTAGCGAAGATTGTGAAATACTAGAGGAAAAGTGTGAAATGTTGAAACAGAATTTAGTGAAAGTTAAAGAATTATGTTATGCGCTAAAGAGAAATTGTAAGCGACTGAAGGGAGCAAATCAGTTAGAAAAGTTGTTAACAGAAACAAGAGGATCTTTGAAAAATCAATATAGTTGTCAAAAGGGTATCAAAAAGCAGTGTTACAAGATATTTAAAATGAGAAGGAATGAGTTTTCTTTTGTTTGTACTAATCCAAATATTACCTGTCAAATAATTATAGAAAAAGAAAAAAATGTGAAATATTGAAAATGCGTATGAGAAGTGTAAATATTTTGTATATGATAAAGATTCAAAAATATTTGGATGATAAAGAACTATTATGTGACTTTTGGGAATTATATTGTGATAAATTTATGTTAAATTGTGAAAATATATTGAATAATAAAAATAATGGAGAATGTGGAAAATTAAAGGAAATGTGCAAAGAGTATTGTAAAAAAAGATTTAGAAGATAATATTATGATTCAGTTTGTAGGGTATCTTACGGGCGAAACTACATGTAATATAACTCTTCGATGTTATTATTCACTTTTAAATGAAACATTCAATAGTTCATTTAAAACATTATGTGATGATAGTAATAATAGTAATGGTACATCTAGGATTATCTTATGTCGAAAATTAATTGTTCGAATAGCAAAAAAGTCTCCAGAAATCCTAAAAAAGCTTTATAAAAAGAAATTACAAGAAAAAAATAGTGTATATGAAAAGATTAAACAAAAAGAAAAGAATACTATTGAGTATGTACAATTTTTTTGTCTTTATCTGTTATAGCAGAAAATAGTTCAAACAGTTTAATATCTAATGTTATTAACATATTTAATACCTCTAAAAGAACATTAAATGCTACTACTAATGCAGTTAATACTGAAAGAATAGATCCATATTATTGAAATATCTTATTTGAAAACGCAGAAGACAATGCAGAAAAAAAAGTGTTTACTTCTTTCTAGGATGTAATGATGTTTGATATAAAAATTAATCTAGTCGGCAATTCAAATATAAAAGAATTCAAACTTACTACAGATACCAAAACAAAAGTAAAAAAGGCAATAAAAGAACTACTAGCGTTTGAAAAATCAAGTAATGTCTTTAATTTGTATCTTGATTTGAAAAAACAGTGTTATAAATTACGAGATAATTCTTTGTTAAGAAAAGAATTCCTTACATGGGAAAAAGTATACTCAACTATTGATAGTATCTGTTATAAGCAGGTGCCCTTAGAGATTTCTAAGGAAGTTATCAAAACAATCGTACAAAGACAATTAAAGCATCACTAAGACAATTCAACAAAGTATATGTACATCTATTTGTAAAACAGATATATCCGTAACACATACAGCTACTATTACATCGATCTCACAACAATGCAAAGCTACAGAATGTACAACAAAAGATGAAACGGGACAAGTAAGATCAAATGAAGGAATCCAAATAACTAAGTAGGGTATGGTGAAAGAAATTGTTATTGGAGTTATAGTTTGGGGTATAGCGTAAAATCAAATAAAATCCGGGAGACAAAATATATGTATATTTAAACATAGAGAATAGAATAAATAAAAGGATACAATAAAAGGACTCTATTAGGATTTGTGTTTAAAGAGGGACCTTTGTTTGAGGAATTTTCATTACTTTTAGATCCTTTTATTATATATTTAAATTAACAATATTATTCTCATTTTTCTTTATTTGTACCTCAAGTTTACTTTATAAATTAGGAACAAAGAACAAGCATAGAAACGTATCAATATTGATATTAGGTGGCGTATTGTCTACACATTCACTTTTAAAAATGAATTGTATAGTGTAAGCAGTGTTTAATATATATTTTATCAACACGCACTATATAAACTTGTTTCAAATATAGTAAAAAATATTACAAAACAAGACAGCATTTACAATAAAATAAGAGAAAGAAATACTACTCTATTTTATTTTAAAGGGTAGTATTTTTTTTAAAACATTTTTTTCAACTTGAATTTTTTGTAAAACATAGACTATTATTCATAGTTTAAGCAAACAATTTTAATCAATAAAAATTCGATACACTTTTTTTTAAACCATTCAATACAGAATACAATTACAAAGATAAAAGATGTCTATTTATTTAAAGAATCGTCACAATCAAAGCCAATCCAAACAACCTTTAATTTACACCTATTGTCGAGTCACGTGAACTCAACGTCATCTTTTTTTAAATTTTTTAAAACTAAAAGATTTCACTTAAAAGCAACATAAACAGACGTTTTTAAAGGAGAAATGACGTTCTTTTACTCGTATTTATACTGAAAATATGACTTGATTCTTTAAAAAAACATTCTTACCACACTCAACTTTAAAACAAAAAAATATGAATTAACTACTCTATTTAAAACGCAATTCTCCTCAAAAACACCCTTCTAAATAGGCCGAATCCCCCCAGAATTTGGCGCGGGCGGTCTCAGTGCCCCGGGCGGTGAAGAGGGATCAAGCACAGAGTGATGGGATTGGAGAGGAGGAGCTGTTAGCGTTGATTTTAAAAGAGGGGAATTTGCAAGAGCAACAATGCAAAGATAAATTGAAAGAGTACTGTGATGGACTGTCAAAAGCGTCAAAAAACCCAGAAGATGTTCATGAAAAGCTGAAAGGTTTATGTGAAAATAAGAAGTATGAAACAAAATGCAATACTCTAAAAACCCAAGTCCAAGACAAGTGCAATAAATTTAAGAAAGAGCTAGAAACTGCACTTGGAACTCTA
Source organism: Pneumocystis oryctolagi (assembly GCA_017311285.1). Classification (NCBI taxonomy): domain Eukaryota; kingdom Fungi; phylum Ascomycota; class Pneumocystomycetes; order Pneumocystales; family Pneumocystaceae; genus Pneumocystis; species Pneumocystis oryctolagi. The sequence goes on from JABTEG010000010.1 coordinate 268,010, forward strand.
AAAGATGATGAATGTGCAAAAAATGAACGCCAGTGTCTGTTTTTAGAGGGAGCAGATCCAACCAATCTTAAAGACAATTGTAACAAACTGAGAAACGACTGTTATCAAAGAAAACGAGATGGGGTGGCAGTAGAAGCTCTTTTGAGAGCGCTGGGCGATGGGAGTTTGCAAGAGGAAAGCACGTGCAAACCCAAACTAAAAAAAGTTTGTCAAGAACTAAGCGGAGAAAGCGATGAATTGGCAATCCATTGTTTGAATGATAACATGTGTACGAGTCTTGTTAACTCTGCAAAAGAAAAATGCACAGCGTTGAAAGATGCGATAAAAAACGAGCAAGACATCACAAATGAGACGTGCCCGTCTTTACTTGAACAATGTTATTTTTACGGGCCCAATTGCAAAGAAGGTTCAGATAAACCCAATTGCACACTGGTTGAAGAGAAATGCAGCGGACAAGGCGTTACGTTTGTACCACCTGACCAACCGTTTATCCCAACGCATCGTCCAACCACGTTGGCGCAAAAGATTGGGTTGAGCGCGCTTTATAAAAGAGCAGCACAAGACGGCGTTCACATTGCAAGTCCGCCGGATCAAGACCTTGATTTTCTTGCGCTGTTGAAGCAAAGTAGTGGCGTTGGGAATAACAATATTAAACAAAAATGTGACGATATGCTCAGCAGCAAATGCCAAAAGCCTGAGGACTATCCAATGTTGAAAGGGTTGTGTGAAAACAACAAAGAAAATGGAACAAAAAAGTGTGAAGCAT
>JABTEG010000006.1:0-43814 GCA_017311285.1 Pneumocystis oryctolagi
TATGCAAAATATGATAATTATTATATGAAAGATTTAAAAAAGGATATTACTAAACATTGGTGTATTCCAATATTGGCTCTCCAATATTAATGATTTCCGGTATAGTACATTTTAAATCAAATGCTTTTGAAAGTACAATTTTAAAAATCTTGAACAATTTAATAAAAATGAAAGTAGTGTAAACCAAATATACCTTTTGTACATTAATAGAATGAGATGTTGAACAGAAGATGAGTGATGCTTTCATAGCTCGAGCAAAGCGTCTAGCCTTTGATATTATCAATAAAGCATTTTAATAAACTATAATTATAAAGTACTTGTTTGGTTATTTCTTCTTGATCTTCTTTAGGAAAATTTGCAAAATGATCATATTTAGTACCAACAAGAAATGGAATAGCTGTCTTCAAAAAATCAGTATTAAACAATAATAAATAAATGCATTTTTTACTTTATTAAACCCTCTTGCTTGTCTATACCATTCTTTTATACTGTTAAGTGTACTTTTGCGTGTTAAATCGAACATAAATAAAATAGCCACTGCGTCATTACAAACTAATGGAAGCATATTGACAAATTCTCGTTGACCACCAAGATCCCATATAGAAAATGTGATTTCAGTGTTCCTAATAGAAATTGTTTTTTCCATAAAGTTTACACCTATAAGAATTAATTAATACACGATTTACTGGTAAACGAGAAAGTATACCAAGAGTCTGAATATAGTCTTTTTTAGATTTTGTAAGCGTTAAAATTGATTTTTCTAAGAGAACGGCTCACCTTCGTCAAAAGATCCCTCTACATACTTTACCATGAGACTTGTTTTTCCTATCTGAGAATCTCCGATCATGCCCACTAAAATATAAACAGTGAGTTCCAAACATGTTTTTAGAATGTTTCTTACCTTTAATAACGACACTAGTTTTTTTGGTAATGGATTCTCCTTGATTTACTGCTGTTCCTGACATAATAAATTATAAAAAGAACAAAGAGTTGACACTAAAATTATGATTTTCGTTTGTATTCAAATAATATTCTTAGATTTGTCTGAGGAAATGTTTAATATCTATAAGAAGAATTTAATATCTTTGTTTTTTAAAAAAATGTTTTTTTGTAATGTTTTGTTTTTCTATACTTTTTTTTTTGATGTCGATAATTTTTGAGTTTTTTATAACTTGAGTATAATCTTATCTATACAACAATTTTCGTTTATTAGTAATAACTGGTATATACACACATTGTTGTTTATATGTGGTTATTGATAGAACAAATATTTTGTTTTGGATCAGTATGAAAAGTAAAGAGAAAAAGACATAAAAGTATAAAGAGCAAAATATAAAGAATGCTTTATCTTCAAAATATTATTTAAAAACGTTTCTAAATATTTTGTATAAGGGAGTTAAAATGTTTTGAAAAAAACATATTTTTAAAAAAAATGTAAGCCATTTTTTATTTTATATTAAAAATATGATATTGCTTTTTTTTATAAAAAAAAATCTGTTACTTTGTTAATAAGTCTTTAAATATAATATTTTATAAAGCCGAATAAAAATTGTTAAATGTTAATATTAAAAAGTAGGAACATTAATAAGTATAAATGTTATAAAGTTATTAAAAAAATGAAATAATTAAGTTAATAATATAATATTTATGTTTTAGACATTTTAGAATAATTTAACTATTTTTTTGAAATCTTTTAAGATGTTTTAAATGTGAAATAAAGTTAAATCTTAAACATTTTAAATTATAAAAAAATATGTGTTATTTTGATATTGTAAGTGATCAAATCTTAATATGTTTTTAAAAATTGAAAAGGTTTGTATGTTAATTGGTAATAGATGACTAATAATATTGAAAAATGATCTTTGTTTTTGAATAATTTTTATTTAATTATATGATATCGTTTATATTTTAATTATTAAATATAAATTATAAAATCAACTAAGTATTTTGCAAAATTATATATTTTTTAATGTCTGGTTTTTTTTTTTTTGTATTTAGGTTATTTTTTGTTAAAGACTATATATAGAAGATTATTATTTACTTTAATTTTTAGAAATAGTGATTGTATTATTTTTAAACATAATTTTGTTAATATGTTTGATTTTGATTTAAGAATAAATATCAAGAAAAATATATAAGTTTATGATTAATTAATAATTAGATTATAGTACTTTTTTTTGTACTGTTTTTATCATTTAAGTTTTCATTGTAGAATTGTTTAAAAATATATATATTAAAATATTAAAAGAATTCACGTTATATTTTATTGTTGGTTTTTTAATTAATTGATATATGTTTATTACATGTTTATTAATATATTTTTTGTATGTTTTTAGAACAGTTTCTAATAGTTATTTATTGGTCTTTTATATTCATTCACAATTATTAGTAAAGCTATTTAAGATACATATTAGTATCTTTTTATTAAAAAATTAAAATGCTTAAACGTATTTTAGAATTTTTGTTGTAATTTTTGTATGATATTTATAAAATATAATTTGAATTATTTTATATCTTAGTATTTTATGTTTAAAGCTGAGTTTTTAATAAAAACATATAATTTAATTTTTTTTTTTTTTAGAACTATATTTCCAGGAAAGTATTTAAGTGTTCAGTTTTTTAAATTTTTAAAAAAATAAGAGTTAAATATTTAAGGGTTTTGATCTATTTATTTTTTTTGAATATATTAAAATATTATGATATTAAACATATTGTATAGCATATTAAAATCTAAACTAATTTCAAAGACTATTTATTATGAAAATTTATAATATTTTTTCTATATGTTTTTGTTATATTTTAAAAAAGTTTAATTTTTAATATTTAGAGTTATAATGATCTTGTTTATAATATTAATATTTATAGTTTTATCGTTATTTTAACATAAGTTTTATATTTATTTTTAAGTCTAAACAAAATTAAAAATCAAAATTTATAAAATTTGAGATTTCTTAGTGAATTATTTTTATAGATTAATATAGACAATTTGATTTATTATTATTATTGTCATTATTATTATTATTTGTTGCTATTTTTGATAATGATAATTATATGATTTTATTGTAATTTTTATCTTTAGGAAATAATTATTTCTGTTTAAAAAATATATTGAAAAATAATTTAAATTTAAAATTATGTATTTTAGAATATTTAAAAGTCTTTAAAAATAATATTGTATATGATAAAAAAACTAAGAATCTCAATGTTTCTAAAATTTTTTAATTTTTTATTCTGAAAATGTATATTTTTGTATAAATTTTAAATAGAAAGATATTGTTTTAAGTTATAACAAAATATTGTAATAGAAAAATAGTTTTTCAAAAAAATACATAATTTAAATAATAAAGAAAAACAAAAATGATATTGGATAGTTAATAGAACATGAAATTTCTAAAATTTTAATTTTTTTGAAATACATTAAAATATTTTAGAAAAAAACAAAATAATAATCTAGAAAATTATAAATGTTTATTGATTTTTATAAAAATATTAGAAAATCATAAAAAGAAAGTCTTGTGATTTAAAATAAAATATAGATTGAATCAATTTATATATGTTTTAGAACTTATGAAATTGTGAATATATAGAAAAATATATTATGGTTATTTAAATATAAAAGAATATTTTTGAGAAAATTGTTAATTTAAAAAAAAATATATAATTTCATGTTTTTAAAATGATAATGATAATGATTATGATAATGGTTATGTAAAATTAAATTTGTATATTTAAAATAAATTTTAATATATTCAGTTTAATATGTATTTTTTGATATAATTTTTAATGAAGTTTAAATGTTATTATAAAAGTAAAATCCCCTTTATTTTCTAAAGAAATTAATTTATTTTTAACCTCTAGTAATAGTTTTAAAATATTTTAGATAATTCTTTTTGAGATTAAAAAAATCGAACATATGTTTTGAAAAAGTTTTTTTTCTATATTTCAAGGAAATACATTCTTTTATATCAAGAATTAGTTTCTGGCTTCTCTTTTTCATATGAGTGTACCTATTGATACAATTTCTAATTTAAGAGCTCAAGTGAACCAAAAATTTGTTGAGTCAGGGGCGTATGAACGGTATAGTTTATTGGTTTAAAAATAAATATGATTTTTATTAATATAGAATTAGCATATCATCTCATCTGGCTAAGAGGCTTCATGAATGCGGATGGTATTCAGACATGAAAGATCATACTTTCTGTATTTAAAAATTGTTTATTATTTTCTTTATTGAATTTATGTATAGTCAAAGTACGTCATCAAGAAAAACCTAATTTTGAAATTTTGGTAAAAGAGATTGAGCAGAAAGGCTTGTGTAAGAATAAATTTTTCAACAATTTTCTCTAATATTAAAGCTACTGTTCCGGAAGATCTTAAAAATGAAGTTCTTGGAATGATTAAAAAATTTTTAGAAGAAATAGTAGCAGTGGAAGATGTAGATAGTTGCTGATTTTTTATAATGCATTATTGTAAAATTAAATGACAGGAATGCACAAAATTTAATTTATATTAAATATTTGTATAAATGCAATATTAATCATGGTGTTTATAGTTTTAAAATTATAATTCCAATCTTTCAATGGAGTATTTTCCAATAGAAAACCCCTTTTGATAGTTTTCTGCTCTTTTTGTTTTAAAATGAGTTTCTTGTAAAGTAGATGTAAGAGATAATTGATTTAACAATATTGTATTGCGTAATTGACTATTTGAGTTCATTTTTATATTTTCAGTGATTCTATTTTGATATTGTTTGTTAGATTTAAACTCTTGATATGTTTGATTAATATTTTTATGACCACCTGCTCTACGAATGAGTTCATTTAACATAGTAACAATATTATTTAAATTAATCATTTCGTTTATTGTTTTTTTTAGAGCATTATGAATAAAATTAAAAAACAAAGGACTTATATTTTCAATAGTTATTCCACATATTCCTATAGTATCAAGAGAATTTTCAAGCATACCATAAATAATTAATTCGTCTGAAATATAAGATGTTTCTTTGAATTTTTTAGATTTTTTTTTTAGTAATATTTGTTTCCCTAGTAAATTTATTAGTTTTTCTAAATCATTCCTTGAAAGTTCTGTTTTTAACGCGAATACTACTTGTTCTCCAATATAATTATCCATCATTCTTAAAATTCTTTTAAATATTTTTAAATCAACAGGATCTGTATTTAGTACATATTTTAACGCAGATGCTAATTCTTTTGGTGGTAATAGATCCGAGCTTAAAAGCAAGTTCAATAAAGATGAATCTACATTCATAATTGTATTTACTAAACCCGAATATTCAACATTTATCAAAGATAATGGAGCTGTTTTAACAAGATAAGTGAAAGTTCTCTTTGGATAAAACAATGCTTTTGATTTTCTTGTTTTATTTGAATTAGATGTATCTTTTTTAAATGATAAGAATATCATTTTAATAATTTCATCTAAAACTTGAGGCGACATATGAATTTTCCTATCTTGAGAAAAGATATTGTAATTACTATTTTTGCTAGAATTTTTAATATTAAAATTGTTTGTAATTTTTTTTGTATCAAAATATTTAAAAAATAAATTATCAAATTTGTTGCCATTTTTAAGTAAAGAATATTCTTTTAGTTCTGTTAAGAATGCTCTTACTATTTTTTTTTGTATGTTTAATTTTTTTTTTGTTTTTTTAGGAGATTCAAGTGCTAATTTATTAATTTTTTTTTTTTCAAAATCCATTATAGAATTTATGATCATACATTCAATTTCTTTTTCATTATCTGCTTTCCCAAACATATCAATTAAAAGACTTTTTTTAGAGGATGAAATAGTAGATAAAATAAGAGATTCTGAACTAGATAAAATTAATAAAGCATTTTGATTTTTCGACGATTCAGATGTATGTATTATTACAGGCGCTGTGTTTATTATAAACTCTATTTCTCTTGAAAAAAAAAATACTTGATGTACTGTATCAAAAAGTAATATTCTAGTTGCTGAACATATTATAATATGGTGATCATGGATAATTTCCAAAAAAATAGGTATTGATAATTTTTTAGCAAACTCTGTTTTTGATTTAAGTTCAATATTTGAAAGAGTTAATACATATGTAAAAAGATGAGTTGGTGTAAGATGATAAATAATATTTTGTTCAGCCAAGGTAATTTTATGATTCATGTTAAAGTCCTAAATATATATACAAATACGTCAAATGGAAGATAAATAAATTACCATAACTAATGTTCCGCTTACAGTGTTAAGTTTTGTGCATGTTATTTGCTGGATTTGAAAAATATCAATAATAATAATTCGAAAGTTTTCTATTGAAACTTTATACAAAATGTCTTTTTCCTTACTTTCTTTTAGAGGATCCTCATTTGATCGTAAGTTTTTAATTTGACCACATTCAACTACATTTGGAATGTTAGTTACAGCCTCATAAACGACATTTAGGCTAGAATTATATTGAATGATTTCTCCAGATTCTAAAAATATGATAATATATTCCCGAAATAGTTGAATATTTGTAATTTTGGATTTAGTATTTACAAATTTAATTTGTACTTCAAGATTAGATTTTTCGATCCACAAAAGCAATTTCGGAATCTTTGAAAGCGTTTCTATTGTCCCTGCTACAGTCATTCGTTTTCTATTAGCCTCTATGTATATAGAAGCAGGTGTACAAGAAAATATAGTGTTCCTATCTACTGGATAATTTGTAATTATTTGACCTGAATTTGCCTATTTTAAAAATTAAAGATATTTTTTGAAAAATAAGAAAGAGCTAACATTGTAGATATTGATCCCTATTTCATTAATAGCTACTATTATTTCTTGACAGCCCTTAGGAAAGACTTTTGTGATATAACACTTTTTGGTAGATTCTGAATTTACAGGATATGGAAGTTTTGTAAGGAAACAAGGCTTAGAAATGTAAACCATAATTTATCATTATATAATAAATAATATCTAAGATTAATTTTTAAATATTTTTTATAAGTCGATAAATCTTTAAAAAATATTTTCTAGTATTCTTTTTATAAAATATTTTTAGAGTTAAAAATAACTTTTGACTTAAAAAAATCTACTTGTTTTACATTTCTGTATAGTATTATACAAAAATACATTATAAATATTTTTTTATATTTAATATAGTTATTAAAAATAAATCCTTAAAAAAATGAAAAATATATAGAATTGTTTTGAGAGTTTATCATTTTTAGTATAAAATAATTATTAAAAAATATTGATTTAAAATTTTAAAATTATAAAGATTAATTGTTTTGTTTCTGAATTATTTTAATTTTAAAAATTAAAGTTTACAGATATTATAAATCATAATTTCATATAATATTTTATATTATTATTAAAAAAAAATCATAATTTCATTTAATTTTTATGTTTTCAATTTTTTGAAAACATTTTAGTATTGGTGTTTAAGATACATTTTAAAAAATATTATCAAAATTTTGTATATTTAAAAATTGCTATATATTATTAAAAATATAATGATTGTATTAATTGGATTAATATAAATAATATTTTACAAGTGATTTTTAAGAAATATAAAAATTATAAAAACTAGGTATCTTAATTGTTTTTTGAAGATTATATGATATTTATAAATATTTTCAAATAATGATGAAAAATTAAGTTTTATGCTTATATACTAATAGTTTTGAAAATCTGTATTCCTATAGAACTCGTACTTACAAGACACCCTGGAATTTGAGGATGCCAGTGAGTTTCTTTGATATCTTTTCCTCCCATATGTATAAACATTAATTGACTAGGTATATGGTCAAGGCTTCCATCTCCATCTACAACCTGATTTTCATCATCTACTTCTACAGATAAATCCCATAATGAGACATGACTATTATCTGATACTGAAATTACAGACTTTTCTGATGGATGCCATTCTATGGATGTTATAGGAGCTGTATGCCAAGTAAATGAAGCAATAGAAGATGGTATAGACGTACTACTTCCATTAATTTAAATATTTAAAATAGAAAAAATACTTTTGAAATGTACGTAAATCCCATATATTAAATTTTCCATCATCTAAGCCAGATGCCATTAAATATGATACATTTTTGTTCCAGCTGATAACATTTATATCTATATCGTGATGGACACTAACACTTAATGCAGGCTTGTGTTTTTTATTTCGTATATCCCATATTTTTATAGTCCCATCACTACTGGCGCTAGCAAAAACATCTTTTTCTGAAGGAGACCATGTAAGATCTTCAACCGATGAAGCATGCCCTAAAAATGGAGTTTTTTCAGTAACCCATGATGCCTCAGAAAGAGATGTTAAATAAATATATCCATTATTGTCTCCCGAAATGAGAAAATTACATGAGGATAATGTATTCCAGTTAATTGCATACCCTTCCGTTTTATGATTTGAAATAGTATGAATAGGACAATTTTTATTTTTCGCAACATAAGTACCAGGGTTATTAATTGATGATACATGAGGTGCAATATCCCATATATGTACTTTCCCCGTTTCACTAAACGAAGCAACGAAATAATTTTCGTCTTTAGAAAATGCTCGAATGCAGTTTGTAGTACCAAAAGTAGGTAATGACCTATACTCGAGAATAGGATCTTCATCTATATTAGAATTCTCTGAATTAAATGATGAATCGTCTTAAAATATTTAGTCTTTTAAATGTTTTTTTGCAAATTTACCATCGTATTGTGTTTTGTATAAATTTGATAATTTTATGACAGTAATCACATTATTTTTTTTAGTATCTGCTTGACTACCTGATACAAGATATATAGTTGCAGGGTACTTGAAATTATAAATATTTCTATATATCACTAAATATTCAATACTTACACTAGTCCTTTCCATACCTAAATTGTCTTTTAAAATATCAAAACTTAAACATGGCCATTGAACATTGATAGAATGAAGCATTTCATACGCAGATTGATCTGGCTCAAGAATTTCATTTTCTTGTAATGGCCGAAGTGACGGAAGGTATATTTCTGATTTTTCATGCACTAAACTTATATTCTTACCAAGTACGTTTTATCAAAAAAAAAATACCTTGAGTATCTTCCTCTTCTTCTATATATTCTTGCTCGCTTTCTATTTCATCTTCCCATGGGTCTTCAAATTCTCCTATACTATCGTCGCTCTCTCTAGTTATTTTATCCTTAATAGAAGTTTGTAAATGTAAACTTTTTTTAGAACAATCTGATCCTTTCCGTTTATTCATGATGATAATTTTGAATTAGACTTTTTTGATAGTAACATCTATTTGAAAATTTACGATAAAATAGAAATATTTATGTAAAAAGATTTTATATTAATTGAGATAAATGATCTAATAGATTGTGTAGAATATAAGTTTCCTGGAGGTTTTTTAAAGTTTTATACAATGAAAGGATCACAGTTTCAAGAATTATATATGAAACTGTTTCAAGGGTATTCAAAAACATATTTAAAATTTACCAAAAAATATACATTTGTTGGCTTCTTATTACCTTTTGTTTCATTATACTGGTTGTATTTTTTACGAGGAAAAGGGTCTGATGATTTTTTGTATCCTTTTTTATTTTTATCATATCCTATTCTAAATACATTTCCGAAACAATATGGAAAAGGATATAAGGATTTATACTTTGTTCTTTTTCATGTAATTACGCTTACTTTTATAAGATATTTTTTAATGAATATACTAATTAAACATATTGCTGAAAGAATGAATGTTAAAAAAAACAAATTAAAGCGTTTTATGGAACAAGGATATAGTTTATGTTATTTTTCATTATCTTCGCTTTCTGGAATTGTGAAGCATAGAATTTTTAGGATTGTTCTTCTTCTAATTTAAATAGTATATTATGTTTAAAACACGGATTTGGTATTTTAATGTTAATGCTTTTTATGATGGTTATCCACATAAAACGCATACTCTATATTTTAAAACATATTATCTTTTTCAGTTTTCATATTGGATTCAGCAGGCAATTATTTTGGTTTTGAAGCTTGAAAAACCAAGAAAAGATTATAAAGGATTTGTAATTCATCATTTTATAACCCTTATTCTTATTGGTTTGAGTTATCGGTTTCATTTTACATATCTTGGGTTAGCAGTGTTTATTACTATGGACATTTCTGATGTCTTTTTGGCAGTAAGATTTTTTATATTTTTTTATTGTATTTAATATTTTAGTTGGCAAAGCTAATGAATTATATACAATGTACAGGACAAGCGCTTGTTTTTGGATTTTTTATTTTTTTATGGATTTATGGTCGTCATTACTTAAATACTATTTTTCTTTATTCTGTTCTTACTAGTTTTAAAACAATTGGACCATATGAACTTTCATGGGAAAAAGGATATTATAAGTGTTGGATTAGTCAGATTATTATATTTGTATTATTACTTGCATTACAAGTTGTGAATATATGTTGGCTAGTTCTGATTTTGCGTATTGCATATTTTTTTGTTATACATGGTAAGGCTAAGGATGATCGAAGCGATGAGTAAGTTTTAGTTTTTTTTTTTTTTTGTATTATTAGTTTAATATATTTCTAGTGAAGATGATGACTCGTTAATTAAAAAAGATGAGTAATTTTTCAGTAAATTTTACGTTTTTTTGGTATTTTTTCATACATTTTTTTGTTGTTTTATTATCATTTTGTTATTGGTCTTTCATTTTATATATTACGGCTTTTATTTATTTTGTTGTATATTGTGATAATTTTTTAAATGTAATTGTTTTAGTAAATTAATTTTAAACTTTAATATTTTGTTTATATATATATTTAGTAAGTTTGATTAGTAAGTCTCCGTGGCGCAACAGGTTAGCGCGTTCGGCTGTTAAATGTGCAGTTTACCGAGAGGCTGACAGTTCGAGCCTGTCCGGGGACGTTTTTTTAAAACGGGAGTCTTATTTTTAGTATTTTATTGTTTTAATGATATTTATTTTATCTAATACAAAAATATTTTTTAATAAAATATCTATAAAAATGGTTATTGATATATTCTGTGGATATTTATATATTTAAATGTTTTTAGATTTGTTTATATTTGTTAATATGGGTTTAAAGAAACATTAAATAGTAATAGTTTAGATATGTTATTCGGAAAATAATTGGTGTTTTATCTTTTAATAACAATAATGATTAGTTTTGGGAAAGATTAGTTTTTGGATATATATATATAAAGTGTTTATTTTAAATATTTATATAATTTTTTATAAATAAATATTGTTATTAGATATAGAATAATATAACGTATTTGTTTATAATATTTATAATATTTAGGTCTAGTAAAAATAGTATTTCGAATCATTGATATATTAATAGTTTTGATATATATGTTTTTTTGTATGTATAAACTGCAAATTCTTATCTGAATTTTTTGATTTTATAAAAAATGAGTTTAAAATTGAATAATTTATATGAATATTTAGAAAAAAATACATAAAAACAAATAGGAGATATATTAATTTTTATATTCTATTTGAATAGTATTTTTTCGAAATATTTTTAAAATGATTAAAAAGTTATTGTATTGAAATGGAAATTAAAAATTTTGATAAATATTGTCCTTAAAAGAATTTTCTTTGAAAATGAAATAGTTGAAAATGATGATATATTATTTTAAAAAAAAGACTTTAAAAAGGTAATACAAAAAGTAGCAATGTTTAAATATGTATGGAAATTGAATTGTTTGATTGACTTAAAAAGATTTTATAGATGATAATGATGTTTTTTTGTTTGTCAAGAAATGTTTGATCTTTTTATTTTAAAGCTACATGATATAGTTGACAATTTATTTTATATTTTTTATTGAAATATTGGAGATTAATAGTTTTTATTTGAATTTATTTTGGATTTTTTAATTTTAAATTTGTTCTAGAAAGAATGAATAATTTTTAGAAATGCATTTTATATATAGAAAATATTACTCGATTGAATTCTTACACGTTTTTTATGTTTAATTATATGGATTTTTGTTTTGTTAATGACAATCTCTATTAAGATTGTAGAGAATATTTTTATTTAGATAATATTTCTAGTATTACAAATTATGTATTGATTTTTTTTTGAATTATGTAAGTGTTTAGTTTGTTTTTTTAAAAAGTTTTCTTTTGTTTAGACGTTATAATTGCACTTTTTTTTAGAGAAATTAATCATTTTTGTGTTTTTGTTGTTAGTCATTTTTTATAGTTAATACTGGTATATTTTATTATCAATTGATTGTTATTTTATATTTAAGAATAGTTTATTAATAATAGTTTTTCTTATTATTTTTATTGCAATTTTTTCTGTATTTATTTTCTAAAGTATATATTGTAATAGCTTTTTTATGAACAGTTTTAAGCATTTATGACAAGTTTGAACGTAAATTTGTGAAATTTTAGTAAAGTTGTTTTGTGATTCTAAAATTATTGTAAGTATTAAAAAAATGTGATTTTTTGATTAATAATCATATAACAATAATTAATAATTGCAGCTGTTATTTCTTAAAAGAATATATATTTGATTAATAGAGTTTACTAAAATGTCAAATGGGTAATTTTGTGATATTGTTTTTATTAATATTGATAAATATAGGATATATGTAATGAATATGATGTTTATTTGTATTGTGTTTGAAACTAATATTGTTTCTGAAAAAAATAAATATATTTCTATTAATGGGATAATTGATGATTTTATTCTATATATTAATAATGGAATATATGTCGTATTTAGCTATTTTAAATAATGAAAGAATTTCTGGAAGCTAAAGTTTTAAGTGAAAGATTATTGAAGGATTTGAAATATTAAAGGGATCATTTTACAGCAATTAACGTCATGATAAATGTATGACTATTTCTGGTAATTTGAAGAATATGATTAATAAAAAAAATAGTTTAAATGCTAATAACATTTTTTGAAAAAATAAATAGTAATTTTGAATTTTTTTAGATTAAACGGATTTGAATTTATTAAAAAAAGAATTAAACAGGCTATGGTAAAAATATTTTTTATATGTTGTTATTATATTATACGCTTAAAAAAATTAAAAATTGAGTCTAGTTACTAAAGATTTTATTGTTTTTTCTTATTAATTGTATTTTTAATGAAATAATTTATTTTTAGATTAATCAAGTTTGTATAGCAAAGATTATATATTAGAAATGTATAAAATATGCTGAATTATTAACATGAATTTGATGATGTATAGAAATTCAAAAAGAATTTATATTTTTGTATTTATTTAAAATTTATTTCAGAAGAGCTAATATTTAGCTAAATTTAATAACAATTATATTTAAATAATGTTTATTGCATGATATGCTTTAATATTTAATATGATTTGTATTTATAAATTAATGAAAAAAGAAAAATTTCAATAGTTGAAGAATGTAAAATGTATTTTAAGTCATTTAGTATTAATAATATTTAATGTTTTAAATAATATAATTATGTGTATCTAATTGATTTTAAAAAAAAGGCTAAATTGCGTTCTTTTATAATATATTTTCGAATGTATTAGACATATCGGATTCGGTTTTAGTTTCTTGGATAGAATTAGAGTTTTGGCTTAAAGTAACTGGTTTTTTTATTTTTTTTAACATAAAAACTATATCTTTTTAGTATAGTATATAAAGGATAATTTTTTTATCTATACTAGGTTTTTTTTCATCTTTTTGTAACTTTTGAAATAATAATAAAGGTTTTTCGTCAAGTTCTATATATCTCTCTAGAAATATTAAAATAATACAGTGAATGAGACTATACCTTTATTATCATAATATAAAACTAATGCATATTCCTTCCAATCTGAATTTATTTTATATTTTTTTAACGCTGCGAGTAAAACTTTTCTGCATGGGTCGTTTAATCCAACACGAAAAGATTTAAACATTTCTATGCTTTCATGAGATTTTTGAGAGCTAATCGGTGACTGGCTTTCTTTATTTATAAAGTATTCTTCCTTGTTTTTTTCTGAATTTTTCCGGACAGTTTCAAATATTTGATTATTTTGAATATTAGATGTCAAAAATTGCTAAAGAGTTTAGCCAAAAAGCACGCTTTTTATGTTCTTACACAATTTTGAGTCTTTTCTGTAAAGATTGGAGAATCAAGTCCATGACCTAATTGTGTAGGAGACACTTGAGAATGAGTAGATATAGCTTTCAATTGCAAGGGTTTTTCTTGAAATTTTGCGCTGAATGATGAATTTTCGTGGCTAAGAACAGGGCTTTCTGGTTGCTGGAAAGGATATTTTTTTAGAATTTTTAATAAAAGTATTTCTGGAAAATACCTTAAAATCCTTGATGATTTTAAAAATAGATGATATATCTTCTTGAACTTTTGATAAATTCTTTTTTAAAGTCTTTATTTCTTCTTCAAATTCAGTTAAATGTTTATCTAATAAATTATTAAGATATAGTTGTTTAAAGAATAAGTAAAAAATACCATGAGAACGAATAATTTGTGTTAATTTTGTTATTTCACTGGTTCCTAACTTATCATATTCTCCAAGCTCGTCTATTTCCACTGCTTTAAACATTTAATACTTACATTTTAAAAAAATAATTGCTTACAAATTGGTATATAATGTTCGGGTTCTATTAAAATATCTTGGTCAACTTTGATACGATATATTGCTTTAAGAAAACTAAGCCGATGACCAGCGCTTAAAATTCCGATTTCTTTTAGTGATTCGTGGTCTAAATGTATCAAAATATCACCAGATATATTGTTTTCTGTTGAGTTTTAGATAAATGTATGCATTACTTATTAAAATAAACCTCTGAATTCCTTTTCATATTGGGAAAAATTTATGTGTTTTAACCATTCAATAACATCTTCAACATTCCATGATGTAATTATCTTCTCTAGTATTTTTAAAGATTCCATTTTTTAATTTTATTTTTAAGGTTTTTTTAAAAATATGGAACGTGTTGTTTTTTATAATTTACAGAAAGTTCAAGATTTTTATTTTTATGTATAATTTATTAGTTAATATATCTTAATGTGTTTTGTTTAAAATAATGATTTTTTTGGATATTTAAAATTTAGGTTTATTAAAAATGGTTTTTTACGTAAACGTAAAAAGCTTTAAGCTTTTGATTCTATAAGAAATAGAAATATAGATTAGAAATATGGAATTGTGCATACAGATATGTTGTATATGTGTTTAGGTTTTCATAATGATATGTATTTTTGTTTAGTATCTTGAAAATTAAGAACTAAGAATTTTAGTATTTTAAAGCAGAATTTTTAGAATTTTAATCTTTGTTTGTTTGTTTGAACTTTTTTCTAGTTTTCTATGGTATATTGTTAATCATGGAGGGAAGTAGCTCACTTGAATTTTCTTCTAAAACCTTGAAAACAAATGTTCAGCATTTGTCAGAACGCAATTTTGTTTCAAAAGATATAGATTTAAATATAAGTGAAGCGTCCAAAAATCGTGAGAATTTGAAAGATTCTAGTGATCTTCCGTTTTCTTTGTCTGTTGAATCAAGATTTCGTGGAGTTAAATATAAAAAACAGCCTATTAATTCTCTAGTATCAACATGTCAGACAAGTTGTTTAGGTTTTTCTTCTGTAGAATCAGTTAAGAAAAATGAAGCAAGTAAGATTGTTCAAAGGTTTTTAAGATTATGTTTTATTTGATTATAGAAGAGAGTTTTTCTCATGAATCTAGCCATTCTAATCATTGTAATGTATCATATACATCTTATCACTCACCATTAGTTTCAACATTTACTGGGTTTCAAAAGAAATATGATTCTGAGAATCTTTTATTAAATTATAAAGATCAACCTAGTAAGATTGTGAAATTAAAGATTGCGCCTAGATCTTTTTTATGGGCATCTCCTCGTTCATTTTTTAGAGGAAATCGACGTATTTTTTCATTGTTCTAGATAGTATGTTAACTATTTTAGAAAAAGGTTTTAGCAAAAAAAAAGAAATAGAATTTCCTGATCAAGGTATAGTTTGTGTAGAAAAGGCTACAGTAAATTGTGTCGGTATATTTTGTGGTATTTTTTCTAAATTTTGATTATTATATGTTAGATTCACAGTCAATTTGTCCTTTGTTTTTATCAAAAACTTCAAGTGATTTTGTTTCTGTTTCTACTTTAGTTAATACAAAAGTACCTGACGTGTCTAATTCTACAGGAATGCTTGTCTCTAAACCTGCTCCATGGCCTACTTTTGAAAATGTTCATGTTAAAGATTTTTTTTTTAGTGAAACAATGATTAAGGATATTTTCATGTTTAGGAAAAAAAGAAGTATTCAAAAAAAGCTTTTTTCTGAAGATTATTATTTAAAAGAGTATTCATTGTTACTTAATCAAGAAGAATCTGTGCCAAGAATGCATTTTTTGCATTTTAACCAGACAGTTTATAGTACAGATGATTTTAAATCTCTAGCAACTTCTTCTATTCCTTATAGTGATTTAAAGCGTTCTTGTTTTGACAAAATATATAAAGGGTTGGATAATGTTTCTTTTTCTGTTAATTTTTTTGATATTGAGCTCTGGACTTCCAAATATTCTCCGACTAAATCTCATGAAGTTATTTTTTCTGAATATGAAGTTATTAAACTTCGTGATTGGCTGATTTCCTGTAAACTTACGTCTAACGTTGTTAGAATGTCTCGTACTTCTTTAAAAAAACATGTATTAGAAAGAAACGATAAAACATGTTTAAGTAAATTTATAAACTGTAATGGATATGGTGAGAAGTCGTTATTTTTAAATGAGATTAGTGGTATTTTTAATTGTTTGTATAGACGTTTTTTTTGATGTTTTTAGAATCTAAGGTATTATTAAAACGTCGAAAAAAGTTATTCAGTGGATTGCAAACATCATCTGTGCGTTATATGTTGCTAGTGGGTCCTCATGGAAGCTATAAAAGTGCTAGTGTATATGCTATAGCAAAAGAATTAGGCTTTGAGATATTTGAAATTAATTCTAGTACAAGAAGAAGTGGTAAAGATATTTTAGATGCAGTTGGTGAAATGAGTCAGAGCCACTTAGTTAATGGGAAAAAAGTTTCTGGTTCTAGTAATATTTGTTTTAAAACTAAATGTGATACATCGTTTCAGAAACAAAGTTTAATATTGATCGAAGAAGTTGATATTCTTTATGAAGAAGATAAAGGTTTTTGGAATGCTGTCATTAATCTTATTTGTAAATCAAAGCGACCTGTTATAATGACATGTACAGGTGGTATTTCTTAAACTTTTTTCTTTTATTGACTAGTTGTTAGATACTAGTACGATACCTAATGTTTTTCTTGAGTTTCAGTCAGTGGTTTATTTTAAAACTGCTCCAGTAGATCTCGCTGCTAATTATTTATATTTGCTTTCTCTTTCTGAAGGGTATATTTTTCGTAAAGAAGATCTTTCGCTTTTGTATGTAAGTAAAAAATGTGATTTAAGAGCTTCAATTCTTCAATTACAGTTTTTTACTCGAATAAAAAATAATTACAAAATTTCTGGATCACTAAATGATACTAATTTGTTTATGTCAGACATTTCTATTTCAGAAAAGGTTGTGTTTGAAAATATATTTTGGCCTTCTATTGAATGGCCAAATAATTTTTATAAATTATTAGAAACAATCACAATCGAAGAAAATTGCGAATGTTGGAATTTAATTGATAATATGTTTAGAAATAGTATAGAAAATATTAAATTGGAAAATTTTTGTCAATTTTTTGAAGAAATAGAGAAAAGAGTACTGTTTTTAGATGCTCATTTGGATTTTTTAGATGCAGTTTCATTTTGTGATTATTTGTCAAGTAAGGCTTCTTGTTATTTATTTGAAGTAATATTTTGTGTTTTTTTTAGCGAACAATAATTAGTTTAGGGATTATGTTTATCTAATTCTGACTATTTGTCTTTTGGAAATTGTTGTTCCAGTTCTGATAATCTTCTTGGTCATGACCTTTTGCTTTCATATGAAGCTCGTTTTAGTGTTTATCAGACAAATTATGTTTATATATTTTTAACTATTTTTATTATTTCGTGTTCTATTTTTTCTGATAAGCTTAATAATACTGGCTTAGATACGTTGAATATTTTTCAGTGTATTTCTGATGTCAAATCATTAAATATTATGTCAAAGTTACGTCATGAGGTAGATGTAGAAAAGTTAACTATAGATGGCCTAAAAGATATTTTTTGTTCTTTCTTGTTTTCAGATCTATTGAATCATAACATTGTTTCTTACTCAATTAATATATTAAATGGCTTTTCTCTTTCTGTTGATATTGCTCCATATATTAGAGATATTATAAGATTTTGTAAATTATATAAAGAAAATTATAAAAAACATATTATTAATGATAATGGTAAGAATATAGTTAGAAAATTAAGTGTTTTAGGTGACTATAGTTTGAGAAAATTAAATAAATATAAAATGAAAAATGAAAAGGCTATTCTTGATACATGGATAAAATGATTGGCATTTGATAAATAGTTTGATATAAGATATGTATTATTAGGAAGAATAGTATGCAAATTATGTATGTATGGTATAATATTTTTATAAATTAGTATTTATACATTTTGTGAATAATTTTAGATTAAAACTTATATAGGAGGAAGTCTGTTAAATATTAAAACATAGTAATAATAATGGAAATGATATCTTACGAATGTCTACATACTAAAAAAGTTAATTAAATGTATAACTAAAAGAAAGCACATTACCCGGACAAATTAAACGAATTCGCATCCATTTCTCTAAGCAGCTAGTGTGAAATAAATGTTTGCATGGTGTGACCTTTGTTAATTATTATGATTTGAAAAAAAAAGAAGCTATTTACCATATATGTTCTTCTTCCTAAAACTATTGAAGCGCTTCTTGCAGTGGATTTTTTACTAATACGTGGCAATGATATGTTTTGAATACATATAGAACAAACGGTGTGTCCATTAGAGTCAAAATATGATGATGGAGTTTCAATGTCTTCAGAAAGGATTGGATGATAATCATATGTTGAATGTAGAAACTAGTATGATTATTATTATATAAAATAACCTTTAAGGTTCTTACACTAGAAGGAATAAAAAAACGCGGACCTAAGAAATCTTGACTAGCTAGAATACAGACTTGAAGCCATAACCAACCGAAAGTTCCCCAGGCTATATATAAATTTGTTGGAATAAATAGTATATTTTTTGGATAAGAAAATAGATATAATATGGGGATAATTCTAGTTATACTCATTCCAATTATATATGACCAAAGAAATGGTCTTCTGTATCCTTTTAAACTATTCCGTATGATTTGAGGCCACCAGAATGAAAATGCTGCAAAAGTTACAATATATATAACGTATTTCCTTTTATTGACTGGCAATAACATTATTTGTGGAAAAATAGATACTACTATTAGAAGAAAAAGATAGAATTGCGTATATATTGTACTGATACTATTACGGTTATCGTATTCATTTTGTTGAGCTCTAGTTGTTTCGCTCTGATTTGTATATTCTTGTTGGTTTAATGGTATTGTTTCTTCATTTGTTTCGTTGTGATTCCCTCTTACAGTAGTTACTCTATTTTCGGGTTGTTGTATACGATGAATAATAAGTAAATATCTCATCCCGAATATTGCAACAAGTGTAAATGAGAGAAATGATGCCGTGATAGAAGAAAGAAATATGCTATTGTGAGATATAGATGTAGATAAGAAAATTATGCATGTATATCCATCTAAAGATGCTTGTATCCAAATACTCCAAAACGATATTCTAGAAATACTCTAAGTCTTATTAGTATGTATATTTTTTTCACAATATAGCCTTACAGATGGTGTTGATGTCTCATTCATTTGTTTTATGAGTAAATAAATTTGTATAATGATCAGAAGACTTTGCCAGAAAGTAATTTTATTAATGTCTGAGTAATATTTCTCCTTTTTAATCCCGGTAATGTTGTTAAAATCTAGTGAAAATTTACAGTCAGGAGACATAATGATTCCAGATAGTATTATAGGAGGCACTAAAGAGTAAGGAAGACCGTTTGGAATTTGAAGATCTTTCTCTATTTCTCTTAATTTGGGTTCTTTATTGTTATGAATAGGGAGAAGTTGTAAATAAACTACAAATTCACAATGATCGTTGTCATTATCGTCAAGAATTTGAACTTTTTTATTTTTGGAGACATCATTTTGTAGTTGTTTTATTTGTTGTTCCAAAATTTGGGTTATTAATGTAAGTGACTTTTGAAAAGTAGAATTATTAAATGCAAAAAGAGGGATAGTTATAAGACTTGGAAATTTATATGATGATGATGCTAATATCAAAGAGCCGCTGTCTTTAAAATGAATCCCCTTAAGGTTAACATTTTTATGTAAATTTCCGATTTCATCTTGAATTAATAGAGTTGCATCAGTTACTTGACTATCATTAAATATAGATTCTTCAAAAATTATGCTTAATAGTCCTTTATTATATGATAAAAACTTTGCAAAATGTTCTGCATATTTTGGGATTAATGTGTTGTTTTGATGAACGAAGAGTCTATGCCATTCACCATGTACATAGCCTGTAATATTATGATATAAATTTTCTTTTTCTCCAATACCTTTAGAAAATAACAATTTCTTTTTTTCTAATATAATATCTGGGACTGTTGTATCAACCTGTTTAAATAATTAGTATCTATTTTGATTTTTTAAAAAAAATGAAACATTGGTAATATTAGCCTGAATTCCGTGTGTTAAGTTTTTTATAGCCATCCTTTATGTTTTAGTAAATTTTAGGTTTTTCATGTATACTTACAGATGTTTTCTTTTTTCTTTAAGAATTTCTTCAACTGTTGTTTGATGATATGAATCTGTATAAGTCGGTATTAATAAAATAAGGAAAACAATAAAAAATAGCCACATAAAATAATTTAGATTTCTTATCATAATTCAGATGAATTGATATTTTGTTGTTTTCGCATTCCAGACAATATTTAATTATTAGAAGTGGCGATATTTTTTCATAAAAATTACTCTTGAACTCTAAATTTATAATTATTTTATATATTATTCTAATAAACGTATTTTTATTTTATTATTTCGGTAATTTGTTTAATGTATTGATTTTAATATTAGAAAATAATGGATTTTTAGTTAAAAAAAATTACTCTTTTTAGAACAAATATTTTTATGGTATTTGTAAAATTTATTTTTGGGAGAAATTTAAGACAATTTTGATAAAAAATTAAAAGTATCTTGTTTTAAAGTATATATAATAAATAATAATATAAAATTTATTTGGATTTATTTTTTGAATATTGTAAGTGAAAAAGTTTGGTTTTAATAATATTATTATATATCAAAAAATATTGAAGTATTTATAAACTAATAAAAATTGTTTTTATGAATAGAAATGTGAAATATTTTTTAGACAGTTATATTTTTTTTTTTAGAAAAATATATTTTAGTTTTTTTATAATAGGATTATTTAGTTTATGGTTTAAGTTAAATACTTTTAAAATATATAATTGTAAGTATTTTGAATATATTGTGTTTTTTAATTTTAATTTAAAAAACAATCAAATGTATAAATTCTAACATTTTTATTAAATATATAATGAAAAGGATTTTTAAATGTTTTTTTGCAAGCTTTTGTAAAAATTTGTTTTTTTTGAAAGATGAAAGAAAAAAAAAATAGATTTGAGTATGTTAATTTTATGATTTAAAAAAAAAAAATAATTTTTTTGTAAATAGTGAGTTAATTTTTACTATAATTGTTATATAATTTTTATTGAAAAAATTGAAGTTATTATTTTAAATAAGTTTGATTTATTTTTTATAACTATTATATATTAGTGTATTCTAAATTAGTAGTTAATGATAATTGTAATTATTTTTTGAATATGTAATTGATAGTGTATTTTTGTATATATTATATAAAATATGAATGTTGTAAAATTAGATTTATCATATAAAAAATTTTTGTGTAGGATGGTGCAATGTTATAAAAAATTTTAGGTATATTGATATTTACTGAAATTTTATTGTTTATGACATAGTATCAACATTTGATATTATTGGTAGTTTATTAATAATTATTTTATAGCTTTAATTGTTTAAAGTATTATATTTGTTTTTTATAATGATATTTATGTTTTTACTGAAATTTTATTGTTTATGACATAGTATCAACATTTGATATTATTGGTAGTTTATTAATAATTATTTTATAGCTTTAATTGTTTAAAGTATTATATTTGTTTTTTATAATGATATTTATGTTTGATGATTAGTATTTTTGTTAGAAATTATACATAATTATATGAAAATGGAGCTATTTAAAGAAATTTAGAAAGATATATTAAGAAATAATATAACTTGTAGATTTAATATTTATAGAATTGTTGATATTAGTAAATTTGTTCATTTTATATTTATTGGAGATTGAAAGAATGATGTATTGGTTTATTATGAAAAGATGGAAATATGAAGAAATACCATATATATCGTTTGCTATAAACGGCTAGAAAAATTAATTGATCATATGTTAAAAGTTAATTCTGGTCTTTGTATTGATATATATTTTTTGTGAAAAATCATTAGTTATTTTATTGTTTTTTGGTTTTTATAAAACAATATTATTAGTAGTAATATTATTATTTAGTTTTTTGTTTAAAAAAAAATAAAATAAATGTTTTATTTGTCTGTATTTAAATGTTATTTTTTGTTTTAATATTTTTTTGAATTTTTTTATGGGTTCGAAATTTTTAATATTTTCTTTTAAAAAGTTAATAAATTAGATTTGAAAAAACTTTTAAATTGTAGTTGTATTCGTTAAAAACGCGTTAAAATTTATTTTTATTTAGGAGTATTTGGTATTTAGGTTTGCATTTACGTTGGTAACAGTGTGTACAAATCAATTAAAAAGAGCGTGTATAAATAATTATACAAATTGTTCGATATATTGTTTTTCTAGGTCTTTCAAAGTTTTAGTTATTTTCTTTATGTTTCAACGAGTACAAAAAAAACACGATCAAAAGTTTATTTGTTCTTTTTCTGGATTACATGCTCCAAAAATATCTAATTTTAAACAAACTACGTTGCAACAGGTAGCAAATGGCACACCTAATTGCATGGTTTCAGAGCCTTTAAAGCCTATAGATGCATCCAGCCTTAATGTTCGTTCTATATCTGTAACTTATGAGCAGAATTCTACTTCTAATAAGACTTATACTAAAAAAAATCAAAAGCCTAGTTCTTCAAGTATGAAGTTTCTTGAAACATTAAGTCAGAATAAAATTTCTAGCGCTAATAATTCTTTACATGATATAAATAATGAAAATATTGTTGATGGCGTTTATATTGATGAAAATGATATTGATGATAATTTAAACTTAGAATCTGAGCAGGACGAATCTTTTTATTCTTGGCCATCTTCATCACAAGAATATCAGCATTCAGCTTTGTCTAGGCTTGAGCATTTACCTGATGGTTATCAAACTTCTAATGTTGCATCTCAATATGAATTATCTGATATGGCCTTATGTGAAAATGCTTCTTATAAAACACAGTCATCTTCTAGTTCATTAAAAGTAGATTCAGAGAAGCTTAAGGATTCTCTAGAAGATATAGACTTAAGAACTCAGGGTTTTTTTGATAAACAAAAGCATATGTTACATGCTTCAATTTCTGAGGTTCGACCTACATTGCAAATGGATGAGAAAAATCGGCCTTTTTATAATCTTGAAAGGATTCGTTCTTTAGATAGAAGCAAACATTTTGTTACAAAAACTAGATCTGAAATGAGGAATTGTAAAAGAATTATTTCTAATATATTAAGCAATTTAGATGCTTATGATATTGATAATGCTCAGATTTGTAAATCTGAAATTATGGATACTCAAAGAAAATCTGTAGAAAAGAATATAAATAAAAAACTTCCTGGTCTTTTTCTTTCTGAAGAGCAGAAAACTGTACTTAAAATTGTTGTAGAGGAGAGAAAGAGTATTTTCTTTACAGGGTCTGCTGGTCGGTATATTATTTTTTTTATTTATTATAGTCAACGTTTTAGGTACTGGTAAATCTATTCTTTTGCGAGAAATTATTACTTCACTTCGTAAGAAATATGCTAAAGAGCCTGACCGTGTCGCTATAACTGCTTCAACTGGTTTAGCTGCATGTAATATCGGTGGTGTTACTCTTCATTCATATGCTGGTATTGGTTTGGGTAGAGATTCATCAGAGGATTTATGTAAAAAAATTAAAAAAAACAAGAAATGCTTATCTAGGTGGCTAAGGACTAAAGTTCTTGTTATAGATGAAAGTGAGTCATGGAAATAAGTGTATAGAGTTGTTTAATTGTATAAGTTTCAATGGTAGACGCTGAGTTATTTGATAAACTTGAAAATATTGCTAGAAAATTAAGAAATAATGAAAATCCCTTTGGCGGAATTCAGGTATTAAGTATTGTATATATTTGTATATGTACCTGTTTTAATTTCTGAAATTATAGGTAATTGTAACTGGTGATTTTTTTCAACTTCCTCCTGTTCCTGATCAAGGAAAAATTGCTAAATTTGCTTTTGAAGCTAAAAAATGGAAAGATGTCATGTCTCATACTATAGCATTAACGCATGTTTTTCGTCAGAAGGATCAAGGTATTTATGAATCTTGTTTTTTTTTTTTAATGATTATTTCTAGATTTTGTTGAAATGCTTAATGAATTGCGTCTAGGACATTTATCTCATAGTTCTATTAAAAAGTTTTGTTCTTTAGATAGAGAGCTTCAATTTGATGATGGTCTTGAGCCTACTGAATTGTAAGTAACATATTTAGTTGTTTTATTTTATTTAGTCGAAAGGTTCCCTACACGTAATGAGGTTGATAAAGCAAATGCTACACGTATGCGTGCTCTTAGTGGCACTCTTCGGACATTTGAAGCATTAGATTCTGGAACTGTTGATAAAGTACAAAGAGATAAATTACTTTCTAATTGCATGGCTCCTGCTCGAATAGATCTTAAAGAAGGTGCACAAGTAATGTTAATAAAAAATTTCGATGATCAATTAGTAAATGGATCATTGGGAAAGGTCATAGGATTCATGAATGAAAAAACGTTTCAAATATGGCAAGAAGATGAGCCTGATGATGATCCTTTTAATTATCATGAGCAAATAGATGATTCTAATATTGATGAAATAAAAAGGCGTAAAAAAAGAAGGATAGCAAAAATTCAGTCTGCTGCTGCTACTGGGAAATTATGGCCTCTTGTTAGGTTTACGTTGTCTAATGGTTTGACTCGAGACATGTTAGTACAACCTGAACAATGGAAGATAGAACTTCCAAATGGTGAAGTACAAGCAAGTCGTTTTCAGATACCGCTTATTTTAGCATATGCAATTAGTATCCATAAAGCCCAGGGTCAGACTTTAGAAAGGGTGAAAGTCGATTTGGGAAGAGTCTTCGAAAAAGGGCAAGCGTCAGTTTTAAAATTATTTTATATTATTTATTGAGTTTATTTTTAGTTATGTTGCTTTGTCACGTGCTACTTCTCAGAAAGGTCTTCAAGTTTTGCATTTTGAAGCTCGGAAAGTAATGGCTCATCCTAAAGTAAGCTTATTTTATAAAAGTAAAATATTTGGAATTTTTTTGTTTTTAGGTTTCTAAATTTTGTTAGGTCTTGTAAATACTGTGGATTTAAAAAAAAAAGGTTAAAGTAAGAATCAATTCCAGTGAAAAAAAACATTGATTATAGTTTTTTAGAAATTTACAATGGGTTAAAATTGTTTTAAAAGAAAAAAGGTTATATTTATAATGGGGTAATATTAATAAGTTTCATGGTATTTAGTTCAAGTATTTTTAGAAGTAGATGTAAAAAATAGAAGTTTGTGTATGTTTTTTTAAAAGAATATATATTTTATTTTTTTATTTTGTTTTGAGCTCGATGTCTTGGAAAATGATATAATATTTGCTAGAATAAAATATTCGGAATTATTTTGTTTTCAAGTTATTTTTGTACTCAAAAAGACTATTATGATGATTAGTCTTAAAAGATCTTATGGATCTTTTATATTAAGAAAAGAATTTTTTATTCATTCTAATTTTCCAGTTGTACAGAAATGTCTTCCACATTTGTTTTGGAAATTTCAATATTATGATCAAATAAGAAGTTATTCTTATTTGAATCAAGCTTTTAAGAATAAAAATTCTTTTAAAGGAAATATGTTTTTAAAGAAAATCAAGAAATTTACATATATTTTAGTAACGTTAGGTGTAATAAGTTTTGCTTATGGTTTTTATTATTTATATTATTTTTCAAGAATAACTAATATGTTTTTAGATAGCTACAAATTTCATCATCCTACACCTTTAATAAATCCTGATCCTAATAAAAAAACTATAGTAATTCTTGGAAGTGGATGGGGGTCTATCTCTTTATTGAAAAATATTAGATCAGATGATTATAATATTGTTGTTGTTTCTCCTAGAAATTACTTTCTTTTTACACGTAAGTTCTTTTGAATCAAGTTTTTTTTTTTTATATTTTAATAGCACTTCTTCCAAGTTGTACAACAGGAACTGTTGAATTTCGTTCTATTATAGAGCCTATTATATATTTAATACGTCGTAAAAAAGCAAGTGTTCGATTTTATGAAGCAAGTTGTACTAGTATTGATCCGAATAATAAAACTATCGTAATAAGAGATTCTTCTGATATCCAAAGTGATGTTGTTGAGACGAAATTGTCATATGATTATCTTGTTATTGGTGTAGGTGCTGAAAATCAGACTTTTGGGATTTCTGGGGTTGCTCAATATGCTAATTTTTTAAAAGAAGTCTCTGATGCTAGAAAAATAAGAGCAAAAATTATGGAATGTATTAAAACAGCATTGTTCGAAGGGCAAACAGACGAAGAAAAGCAGCGTTTGCTAAATATGGTTGTTGTAGGAGGAGGGCCTACTGGTATTGAGTTTGCTGCCGAATTGCAAGATTTTTTTGAAACTGATTTGAAAAAATGGTATCCAGGTATGTTAATAATTAGAAAAATTAATGGTTTAAAATAATATAGAAATATCAAATATATTTAAAGTTAAACTAATTGAAGCGCTTCCATCTGTATGTATATATAACATGTTCATATTTGTTCTTATTGTCTAGGTTCTTCCTATGTTTTCTAAAGTTTTAGTAAATGTAAAAATACTTTATTTTTAAATTATTGAGCTTATTATTTTCGATAGTATACAGAAGCTGCTTTCAAGAAGGAAAATATTGAAATATTTACTAAGAGTATAGTAAAAGGAGTTACTGGTAATTGTTTGGTTCTGTAATGGTTTGTATTTCTTAATTATATAGATAAATATATTAGTGTAGAAACAACTACAATCGATAATGAAAAAGTGATACGAATGATTCCATATGGGTTACTTGTTTGGGCTGCAGGAAATACTCCGAGAGACGGTTAATAATAATAAAACTTAGAAAGTACATATTTTTAAATATTTTAGTTGTTAAGGATTTGATATCTAAAATTCCTGAGCAAAATGGTAGTTCTAGGGGGCTAATGGTTAATGATTATTTGTCTGTGAAAGGAACAATGAATATTTGGTATTTATATAAAATAGTGTTATTAAATTAAATTATTTAGGGCTCTTGGTGATTGTACGGCCACTGAATATGCTTCTACTGCTCAAGGTTTTTTCTTTTTTAGTTTGTTTTTGTTTTTAATTTTTCTAGTGGCATCTCAACAAGGACAATATCTTGCTAAATTATTTGATACATTATCGAAATTTAGAAAAATTAAAAAAGAAATTCAATATCTTGAGAAATTATTAAAAATTGATAATATTGACCCTGAAAAGGAAAAAATAATAAAAAATGATATTGATATTAAAACAAAAAAAATAAAAAGACTTTCTATTATGCCTTTTGAGTTTTCATATCGAGGAAGTCTTGCGTAAGTAGCCTTTTTTATATAAATTTGTCTTTATAATTTTAGATATATTGGAAATGATAAGGCGATTGCTGATCTTTCTTTTATGAATGGTAATTTCTCTATGTTTGGAACTTTTACATTTTTATTTTGGAGGTTTGTAAAAATGTTTAATTAAAACTTGTGTTTATGTTATTAGATCTGTTTATGCAAGTATGCTTTTTTCTTGTAATGATTTATTTATAATAATATATCTATCTAACTGTAATTAGTGAGAAGCAGAATTCTAGTTTGTTTAGATTGGATTAAAGCTTTTGTTTTTGGAAGGTAAAAAAAATTATTTATTTATTTATTTGTTTATTTATTTATTATTTATAGGGATATAAGTAGATTTTGAATTATTTGAAGTTGTTTATTGGAGTCATTGTTTTGTGTTTGTAAAAATATGGCAAAATAAGATTATGTTTGTATTTTAAATTGTTTTTTTTTGGAATTTTATAATTAGATTATGGATTGTTTAGTGACTTAAAATATTTAATGTATTTAGATAAATAATGTTTTGGGTGGCTTTAAAGCGGTGTTAATGTCATTTTACGTATGTTTTACATGTATTTTAGTTTAATGTTTTTATTTGCAATAAAATTGATATATTTGATATATTTTTAAAACAAGGAATTGTCTTATGCATAAAATTGAATCTAAAAACATTTTTGTAGATTAAAAGAATGTTTTGAATGTTTTTTTGTTAATATATATTGAAAAAAAATAATAAAATAAAATAATTCTTTATAAAATAATATATTTTTGTTTTAAATGTAATTTTGAATTCTTATATTTGAAGATTTTGTGGATTTTTTAAATATATACTTTTATATGTTTTTTTAAAGGATTTGTAAATTTTTTAATAGGAAATAGATTTCAAATTATGGATTTAAGTGATAGATGTTTATAGGATTTCAGAGTATATTATATTTAATAAAAAATAATTTTTGTTTAGTATATTTTATTTGAAAATATTGTAAATTTTGTCTATTGAAATTTTTGTTTCTTAAAAAAAATGCAATAAAATATTAATGTTGTAAATTATTAATAATACAAGAATATAACTTTGGTATTATTTTAAACAAAATAATTTGTAACAAATATTTTCAATATTTTGAAAATATTAATAAGTATAAATTATATTTCATAATTTTTAATATTTAAACTTTATATGTAAGAGAATTGTTCAATAAATCAAAATAAAAATTATAATTTAGTATGGAGCTACAATATTAACTACATTTTTATAAATTCTTATCTTTTAGGTGGAGATATTAGAATTACTGAGTCTCCGCGTATCTAAATATTAAAACTTAATGACAAAAAATTAGTAAAGCTCAACATACAAATATCATCTCCGAGTGTTTCTTTTTTGTCTAATATTGTTATTTTATATACAATATAAAAGTTTATTTACACTAATATGTTCTTCAACTTCGTCAATATCAACAGTATAAATTGTTTCTTCCACATCACTTAAAACCATATTAAGATGACTATCATATGCCTAAACATAATGAATATAATATATACTATATATTTTTAGAAATAATATATTACTTACATGCAATTTGCCTTTTATTTCTCTATCACCCCGTAATTTGACATAAACTCTTTCGTCTAAAGAAAGTCTAACAAGGTCTAAAGGCTCTAAAACCTATAGATGTTATATTATTTTTGTTTCTATCAAATAGCCTTACTGATGTACTATCTGTTTTTATCCCAATATCATTCATGATTTATTTTTTTTTCTAATTCTCGAAAAATATTGATTATTAAAATAATTAATATGTTTTATATTTTAAAGCTATTTCGTTCTTGGAATCCTGGTAATAGATATGTTTCCTTTCTTGGATCTTTAACTTGTAATTCTTCAATTAAAAAGGTAATTTTTGGGTTTTTTTGATTTCTATAATTTATAGTTGATGTTAGGTTAAAAGAGTTGGAAGAGGACCTTCTTCTGGGAGAGGGAAAACATGTGGGAGAGGACATAAGGGTCAAAAGGCCAGAAGTGGAAATAGAATTAAACCGGGCTTTGAAGGCGGACAAACCCCTCTTACTAGATTATATCCTAAATGTGGATTTACAAATCCGTGATTTTAAATTATTGTTTTAAAAAATGTTTATTTATATTAGGAATCTAAAAGAATTTTCTCCACTAAATCTTGATCGTTTGCAAATTTGGATTAATAATGGAAGAATAGACACAACTAAACCAATTACTATAAAACATCTTTATGATTCTAATATTGTTCATGGAATAAAATCTGGAATAAAATTACTTGCTGGCGTAGTTCTTATTTTTGATATTCTTATCTATTAAATTATTATAGGGTAAAGAATTCTTTAATACACCTATAGAAATACATGTTTCAAAGGCTTCTAGAGAAGCTATTAAAAAAGTTGAATCTGTTGGAGGAAAAGTTGTTTGTGTTTACCATAATTCTTTAGGGTTAAGAGCACATCTTCATCCGGAAACTTTTAAAATTATTCCTAAACAAGCTCAACCAACAAATAGATCTGATATTGAGTACTACAGTAATAAGAATCATAAGCGTTCGTTATATATTTGATATATAAATAAGTGGTTTAAAATGTTACTCACGGCTTATCAACAAGTATTCTAACTAATAATACTACCAGTTATCAAAATTTCCAAATTCTCCTTTTCTTTTTTTTTTTGATGGTTTAAATGCTATAGACGTATCGGTTATTTTTATAGTTTCTTTGTCTATTCCACTTGTTAGGTTATTTTGTTTTAAATATTTCCCGATAATTGGAGTGCTATGAGTATCTTTATCTACAATTAAAGGTTTTCCTGTCCATGTTATGTTATCTTCTTTTTTATAATCTATAATTTCTTGTTTTTCTTCCAAAAGTTGTGCTTTTTTGAATTCTTCGAATGGGTTAACAAAGATAACAATGTCTGTTATTATTATATCTGAAATAGGTTTATCTGTAGAGTCTACTGGAACATTTTCCATTTTATCCAGCGTATCCATTCCACCAACTACTTTGCCAAAAATAGTATGTTTACGATCCAAGTGTTTTGCTTCTTTATAGGTTATAAAACTAAAAATATTATTAGTATTTATAAAAATAGCAACAGTATATACAATTGTGATGAATTTGTATTTTTCCCTTTGTTAGCCATACTAAGTATTCCTCTTCCATTATGACTTAACGGACCTTGAATTTCATCATTAAAATCCTTTCCCCAAAATGATTTTCCTCCTCTGCCTGTCCCTGTAGGATCTCCGCCTTGAATCTAATTTCATTAGAATTAATGATAGGAAAATATAAACATAACTATAAAGTTTTTGACATTCCTATGGAATATTACATTTTTATAATATCCTTGTTTTGAAAGCATAATAAAATTATAAACAGCTTTAGGCGCCCATTCTGTATTTAATTCTATGTTGATATTTCCTTTATAAATTATTTAATTGTATTTATATAGGGAGAGGAAATACCTAAACTTGTTTGAATTCTAGCATATCCTTTAGTTTTTATCTTTTTAGGCACCAGCATATAATCCTCATCACTATATAAAGCTCTCTCTAGAGATGTAATAGGAGTAAAGGATGTGCTAGTAAAACTTGCTGCTGCAAGACCAGTAGTATATGGCGCTGCGTTACATGGAAGTATTTTCTCTTGTTTAGAATGTTTTAAATAGTCTTTTGACTCATCAGCATTTGAGTTGATTTTCTTACTTTGTAAACTAGAATTTTCTGAAGAGTCGCTACTAAATGTAGTTTTTGGATCATTAATAACCTATCATATTTATTAGAGTATTCACAAAATTATAATATACTTTTTCTGTAATGTTTACGTTAGATTCATTTTTTTTATCAATTTTTTGAATCTTTGGAACATAACTAGCTTTCTTAAGATTTTTTAATTTTAATGTTTCATGGTTTTGAATATTATGCGGATTCTAAAAATTATTAATTTATTTGAATACATTTTTTCTATTAAACCTGAATGGTAATGATATCGTTTCTTGTAAATGACTCATTAGTCAACAAGTCGTTCATGTTCTTAGTCTTAAGATTTAAATTGTCTACAGCGTCCCATGAAAATACATTTCCTGATGTTTTTATTGCAACAATATGAGTATGGTCATTAAACACTTTATACGTGATAGGACAACAATAGTTTCCTTCTTCATTTTTATGAAATTTCAGTTTTAAAAGAGATTTTGCCTCAAGTTTTTCCCCTGTTGCTGGATTTGTTTTATATTTTTTTATATATGGAATTATATATCTTAAAATATCTTAGTTATTTTATTTTAGCATAAATGTATAATACAGTAATTCAAAAATAATGGCCTCATTTGCCTCATTTATAGTACATACTGGATTTTCAAATGGTTGTAATGATAAATTGCAATATTGGAAAGGTAATCGAGAAAAAGAATGAGTTTTTTTTTTTATAATTCCTGTAGCTGCACTATGTTGTCCATCTATTCCAGACCATTCAGAGTGTGTTATATATAACTTTAACATTATTTTTGGTTAAATAATTTTGTATCAAATTACCTTATCTGTATTTTTTCCCATATTTTAAAATAGAATTTTAAAATTTCAAGTTATAAAAATAATCGTTAAGTTTCTAAGAAAAAAATGAATCAAAGTATAAATAAGTTGTTCATCGGAAGTCGTAGATCTGAACTTGCTATTATACAAGCTAGGCATGTGTCTAGGGAACTAAGTTTACTTAATAAAATGTATGATTTTTCAATTGTTACTATTGATACTTTAGGAGATTTAATAGAATCAAAACCTTTGTATAAATTTAATGGGGATCCTCTTTGGACAAAAGAGTTAGAAAAATTAATGGAAGATAAAAAATGCTCTATGGCTGTTCATAGTTTGAAAGATTTACCTATGAATCTTCCTAATGGTTTTATGATTGGTGCTATATTAGAAAGAGTTGATCCTAGGGGTTATTAAGTTTTTTTATTTTTTTTTTTTTAAAGTACTTATTAGCTTAGATGCATTAGTTGTTAAGAAAGGGTTACATTATACATGTCTTAAAGATCTTCCTGATAAATCTATTGTCGGTACTAGTAGTATTCGTAGAATTGCTCAACTTCGGAGACATTTTCCAAAGTTACTTTTTGAAAACATAGTAAGACAATTATTTCAAGTGAAGATATACTAAATATTTTAGAGAGGTAATGTGTATGTATTTCCTTTTTGTGTTGGTTAAATTTATGATTTTTCATATAGAACAACTAGAATAAAAAAGTTAGATGATCCTAAATCACAATATACGTGTCTTGTTTTGGCTTCAGCGGGGCTAATGAGACTTGGGTTAGAGTATCGAATAGTTGAAAGATTTGAATCTCCTATATTATTGCCTGCTGTTGGACAAGGTGCTATTGGAATAGAAGTTAGATGTGATGATATTATTACACAGAATTTAGTGAAACCGTTAAATCATATGCCAACGTTTTTATGTTGTTTGGCTGAAAGATCATTAATGAGTAGGTTAGAGGGAGGATGTAGTGTTCCTATAGGAATTCAAACTAAATTTGAGGGAGATCTACTTAAAATAGAGTCGGTAATTGTGAATTTAGATGGAACTCAATCAGTAAGCTCGAGTATATCCATGGAAGTATTAAAAGATGATGATGCAATAAAGCTTGGGATTTTGTTAGCAAATGATTTAATAAAAAAAGGTGCATTAGAAATATTGTATAGTATTAAAGGTTACAATAAGAAAATATAGGATTGTAAATATTTGAATATAATAGTATTCAAGTTTTATAAATTTTTATAGAATTTTTTAGATTTATTTAGCATTTTTTTTCTGTTATTTTTTTATGTTTTTTAATTATAGTAAGTTGTTTTTTCTCAATTTCATAGAGCCAGTACCCTATTATTGCACCTGCTATCATATATCCAATATGTCCTTTAATATCTATTTTAAAAAATTAATATTTTGAGAAAAAAAATATATTTAACAAACCTTTGAATTGAGGTCGCTTTTGAATTCCAAGTTGTAAAGATCTAGTTGCAAATCCTTGTAGATAACTTAATTTCGTTACAAAGTATAAAAAATATATAATATACCAAAAAATGAGAGCCCTAATACGTTTGAAAATAATGGCATTTAATTCTAAACGTATCGATATGTTAATTTTAACAATTATAAATTTGAAGTTTTAAATAATTTTGTGGTTTTTAATAACTATTTTGTATATAGAAAATATACAGTTACTAAGTAGTAAAGGCTTTCAAAAAATTATCGGAGATCAAAGGATAGAAATATGGAAATTAAGATAGATGATGGAAACAAACATAGAAGTTCTTTAAAAGAAATTAAAGTAAAATTGAGAACTGAAAAAACGGTTGAAAATTCTGAAGAAAACTCTTCTGAAGGTTATGTAAAGAAAGATTTTTTTTCTTGTACTAGTAATAATAATAATGATAAAAAACAATTAGATCTTCAGTTAACACATAGTATGTTTTTAAGCTTTTTGATACTTGTTTTAAAATTATGATATAGACAATGAAATTATATTTAGCAAGCAAGTTTCATTATTTAAGCATTTGGATGGGAATAGAAGGATTAATACTCAAGGAATATCTAAAGATATACATCCTATAATTTTAGCATTGGGATTACAATATTCTGAATTTAAAATATGTGGGTCAAATGCTAGGTGTATTTTTATGCTCAATTCATTTAAACAAGTAACTTAATGATTAAATATATTTGCATTACTGATTAAATACTATTTAGGTAATTCAAGATTATCACACTCCAAACGGAACTACGTTGCAGCGTCATTTGCAATCATATATTAATTTTCATATTGCTCATCTTGTTTTATCAAGACCGCTTAGTATTAGTATGAGAAATGCTATAAAGTTTTTAAAATTAGAAATATCAAATTCCAGTATAGATCTTGTAGAAGATGAGGTTTAGATATTTGAGAATATAAATATAAATTGATTGTGAAAAAGGCAAAAGTATTAGTATGAGAAATGCTATAAAGTTTTTAAAATTAGAAATATCAAATTCCAGTATAGATCTTGTAGAAGATGAGGTTTAGATATTTGAGAATATAAATATAAATTGATTGTGAAAAAGGCAAAAAATCTTCTCATAAAACGCATAGATGGTTTTATTAGAGACAGGATTACTGTTGCAGATCAAGTTATTGTTGCTGCCGGGCAAAATAAAATCGATGATGGTGATGTTATTTTGATCTATTCAAGGTAATATATATATATATATATCGCAGCATTTCACACTTTTAAACAGATCTTCTATTGTTGAACAAGTACTTATAGAAGCTTATCAACGTCGCAAAATTTTTCGTGTAATTGTTGTAGATTCACGTCCAAGTTTTGAAGGCAAGGAATGTATTCGTAGGCTTTCCAAAGTTGGTATAACTTTAACTTATTTAACCATTTCTTCTCTTTGTTACATTATGAAAGAAGTTACAAAAGTATTTCTAGGAGCACATGCTATGTTATCTAATGGTGCTTTATATTCTCGTGTCGGTACATCTATCGTAGCCATGACTGCAAAAGATAATAATATACCAGTCATTGTATTCTGCGAATCTTATAAATTTACAGATAAAGTTCAATTAGATTCTTTCGTAAATAATGAATTGGGTATTGTATATAGTATTTTGTTGTTATTATTTAAATTATTATTTTTAGGACCAACAAATAACTTAGTCAATATTTCTTGCAGTAACTGTTTTAACTCGGGACCCTTATCATCATGGCATGAACTTGCCAATTTAAAACTTCTTAATTTAATGTATGATGTAACGCCTGCAAAGTTTATAAATGTATGTATATCAGAAATGGGTTTATTGCCTTCTACATCGGTATCGGTTTTGGTTCATGAACTTAAATAATTGGAAAATAGTTGTTAATTAATATATAAATATATCTTTAATGCTATATTATTATATATTAGTATATATTAATATTTTATTTGGAAAAAAATGTAAATATTCAATTGATTGGTAAAGTATTGTTTGAAATACTTTACTGTAAATGATGCATTCAATTTGATTTTTCAGAAATTTCAGAGAGTCTAGTAATTTTTAGAAAAAATATTCTATGAATTGGTTTTTTACTTAGCTCCCAACTTGATAATAGAATAGCGAATTACTCTTGTGTCTAATTTCAATATTCTACTCATTTCAAATTGAGTATGGGGATTTGAATCAAATAACATAGTCCAGTGATGACCTTCATAATGTATTTGTTGGTGTTTTTTTATTTTTTTTGGTAAAACAATATTTCCCCAATCTTCGAATTTTCTAATTATTCCTCCTTTATCTACTATAACACTTCCTGACGCCTTGATAAGTTCATGTAAATCTCTCTGTATAGTTTTTAATAATTTAAAAATAATATATAAATTATACCAGTTTTAAATTTGTTTTTGAAATACATAATAGTTCATATAAAACCATTTAAATAAAAATTAAATTCTGTCTTTAAAAATAAAGTTATATAGAAAATAATTTTATATATATGAATTAGAAAAAGTTGATTTTTTATTGGAACTAATATTTTAAATTATTGCTTTTGTAAAAAAATCTTGATTTTAAAATAATTCTCGATAAATTTGGATTTTTTTGAAAAAAAGTTTAAAGTGTTTATAATGTTTCTTCTTTCAAAAGCATCATCTTTGAATTTAACTTCTAAAGTTTTTAATAATTTTGTGTTTTATAAATTTCGGAATTTTTGTTATTCAACAGTATATCATACCAGTATATTATATCATATTTTTATAAATAAATTTTAAATTTGATTTATCTCTAGCGAAGAAATATACTAAGGAACACGAATGGGTTACCCTTAATGATAATGGAGTTGGGATAGTTGGTATAACAGATTATGCTCAAAAAGCTTTAGGGGATGTTGTTTTTGTAGAATTACCAGAATCTGGATCAACATTTACTAAAGGAGGTAGTTTATACATTTATATAGACCCAATGTTTATTTTTTTATAAGATAGCATTGGAGCAATTGAAAGTGTTAAATCTGCAAGTGATATATATGCACCTTTGAGTGGTGAAATAATTGAATCTAACAGTAAATTATTAGAGAAACCAAGTTTAATTAATAAAAATGCTGAGTCTGATGGTATGAGTAATGTTTTATTATTTTTTTATATGACCTTGTTTATAGGATGGATATGTAAAATAAAAATATCTAATATGCAGGAATTTGATAATCTTATGGATATCGATAATTATAAAACATATTGTTATGAATAAATATTTATAATATGTATATAATGTTTTATTTGAAAGTTTATAAAACTTTGATTTATTTTAATAATTTATATAATAAAAAAATAAAAATTGGTTCTGTTTTAAATAATTGTTTTTTTTTAAATAAATTTATATACATAAGAATTATTTAAAAATATTTTTTTATCTAATATATGATTGCTTAATATCAATAGTATTAAGTTTTTTACAGTCTTGTTCAGCTTGCCAACCAAGTTTAGTAAAAAAATTACTTGCTTGCTTTGATATTTTGCAATTTTTTAGAATTTCTTTTTTTCTAGAATTATGTTTTTTTATATTTCTTTGAAATAAATGACATATATCTTTTTGAGGGTATTTTAAAACTTTTTGGCATTCTGATGTAATTCTTAGTGAATTTTGATAAATAAAATCCGATTTTTCTATTTCTTTTTTTATTTTCTTAGCTATTTTTTTGGGAATTACTTTTGGTATATTTAAAATAATATAACTACACGTGCTAAAGGCTTTAATTTATTAATAAAACGTGTTTATATTTTAGTTTAAAATACCTGCAAGACAAACAAAAGGAATAATTAATTTTTTAAGATTTTTTACTCCAATAATATTAAATGTATTAAACATCGCAGTAATAATATTATGATATCCTATAACTTTTACTCCTAAAATGGTACAAGCAGTTGTAGTTAATGTCATAGATATATGTTTGTTTTCTTCAAAATCTATAAAATCAAAAAAACTAATATTAACAGAA
Source organism: Pneumocystis oryctolagi (assembly GCA_017311285.1). Taxonomy (NCBI): domain Eukaryota; kingdom Fungi; phylum Ascomycota; class Pneumocystomycetes; order Pneumocystales; family Pneumocystaceae; genus Pneumocystis; species Pneumocystis oryctolagi. The sequence continues at coordinate 37,936 of JABTEG010000006.1, forward strand.
ATTGATTTTTTTAGTGTATTCTTGTCTTTGGAAAACATATATTGTGGTTGAAATACTTTTTTTTTAAAGGACTTTATATGTACTATTCCTAAATTATTAATTTTATTTATTCCTTTGTTTGTATTTATTTTTGCAAAATTTTCAGTATCATTTATATACGATTCAATATAATTTAGCATTTTTTTTTTTGTTTTTATTGCATAACTATAAGCTTTAAGAAAACCTTGATAATTGCACGGTTTAATATTTTCTATTTTTATAACTGCAGTTGATAATTGTTTATAAGCATATTTTGATGTTAAAGAACAAACATTTTCAATTATTTTTTCTACTTCACTTAATACTTTCCTTTCTTCGTTTAATATTTGTTTACAGATAGGAACTATTTGTTCTAGTTCTTTTTCAAAGTTTTTTAACTGAAAATTTGCTTCATGTTTGTTCGTCTCACAGAGTATTTTAATATCTATTAGCAGGTTTTCTAAATATGTTTTTCCTGGAGAAAGTTTTGATTCTGTTCTTTTTTCTAAAATAAATGTTCTTAATTTTTTTTCAAGTTTTTCAAAATTATCGTTGAATGTTGTATTTTCAGAAACAGAAATTGAACTCACAAAATGTACTAGTTCTGATGCATTATGATATGTTTGTGGCGAAAGACTAATAAGCTGATTTAAAATTATATCTTTGCATCTTTGTTTGTTTTCAATGTTATCAAATTTGTTAACAACAATAAAAATTAATGCTTTTTCATTTCTAGCATTCCAAATAAATTCTTTTGCCTATGAGTTTATTAGTTTAAAATACTAAAAAAGGGTAATTACAGATAATGTAAAATGATTTTCTGCATTTACAATAAATATAATAATATCTATTTCTTCTTGTTTAGAAAATATTTCCGTTGTTGTAATTGAGTTAAAATTAAGGCCAGGACTGTCAACTAAAGAAATATCTAGAGTTCCGTTTCTTAAAATGCTTTCATTTTTTGTACGTTTATCATCAACATAGATTTTTATATGAGACCATGCTTTTGAATTAATAACAATTTTATTAAGATCATGAATTTTTAGAATTGTATATGTATTTAAATCCTGCTGGTTATATGTTGTTCCATGAGGAATTGCATGTACTTCTTCTTTCCCAAAATTTCCATATGAATCAAGAATTTCACAAAAAATTTCAGTACAAGGTTGTTGGTCTTCAGGGAGAATTTTTTGTCTTAAAAGGGCGTTACAAAAAGTCGATTTTCCTGAATTTAAATCACCTGTAACGAGTATTTTAGATGATTTACTTTTAATTCTTTCTATAAGAGCTCTTATATGTTGAATGTTTTCAGTTATTTTTCTGTTCAATAATGGTACAATAGTAGATTTCTCAAGTTGTGTTAATTCTATAGTAGTTGTTCTTCCAAGTTTTAAATCAAGCTTTAAAATATTAAGTTCACTGTAAAATAAACTAAAATCATTTTTTTCTTGATTTGTATTATCTACTGACTATATTAGAATTATAATTTTTAAAGAATTAACTACCAATAAAATAAGTATTTTTGTAGTTATTTATCCTTAAGGAATTTAAATTTTTTTTAGATTTATTATTTTCAGTATTCTTTCTATTGATTTCATATAATTTTTTATTATATGAAACTGGGTAATGCATTATCCACTTTTGTTTATTATTGAATTTGATAAGTATCTATATTTTAATTAATAAATAATTTAATATATTTAAATTAATCACATTTAGTAATTCTTGTGTTTTTTCTGCACAATGTAATAATTGTGTTCTGTTATTATTGTATAATAATTGTTGATAGTGTAATTCTTGTAAATCATTTAATGAGATTTTCTCAAAACTAGTTAATAAAGTATTAGATTTATGATTTAGTATGCTCTCTTTTAGAAAATCATGATATGTAGAATCATCTTGGATATTTATATTTTTACAATCTATTTTTTCAGAAGTGTTCATTTTTTAAGATTATCATGATTTTTCGATAAGCGCATAACATTTTAAATGTCTTATTCAATCATATAAAAAATTAATGTTATTTAATTAAATTTATACTTATAATATTAAGCATTGTGTTTATTTATTTATTTAAATAATTTTTATTAGTATTTATATTAATTTTATTTTATTAAAATGATAAAATTTTATTAGAATTATAGTAATATAATAATTATTTATGTATTTGTTTTTCTTATTATATTTACAATTACTGTATTTTTATATGATTTTGATTGTATATTTTTAAAAATATTTAAAAATATTTATGATTTAGATATATATTTTATATTGTTTTAAGTTTAAAAAATATTTAAATTTATTTCTTTATAAATACATGAATGTGTTTTTTTAGTGTTATTAAATAAAAATAAGACAATATTTTTGATCTATAAATAAAAAATGCTTTTTGGTTTTTAGATATATATTAATTATATTTTGTGTTATATTTATTTAAATAGAAAATTGATTTTTTTCTATTTTTATTTCTGTATTATGATAATGAATATATTACTTTTGTATAAAGTTATCAATGTAATTTATTTTTATTAGTTTTATGTGTAAACTTTTCATGTTTCTCGAAAAGATTTTTAGATTAAAAAAAGCTTTTCGTGAACTAAGGTAAATTTTGCTTTGATTATTTTAATTTTTTATAGGAAATGTTAATAGAGTAAACATTAAATGATTTAAAAATATATTCCATGAGTAAAATACAATATAATATAGATTTTGATAATTATTTTGATGATGAATTAAGTTCTTCTCCTTCAATTACAGATGAAGTATTTGATTTTATTATTTTTGTATATTTTTTGTTAATTTTTTAAGGATATTGACTTTAATTTTGTTTATGCATTGCGTACTTTTGTTGCTACTGTAGAAGGGCAAGCAAATGTTATTAAAGGGGATAGTCTTGTTCTTTTAGATGATTCTAATAGCTATTGGTGGTTAGTTCGTCTAGAGAAAAATCATACAATTGGTAAAATGTTTGTAATAATTAATGATTCTTTTTAATTTTAAAGGATATTTGCCTGCTGAGCATATTGAAACCCCTTTAGAAAGACTTGCAAGATTAAATAAATATCGCAATGCTGAGATTTCTTCTATTGTTACTGATGAACAAAAAACTACTTCTCATAAAAATAAGCAGATATATAATAAAGATAATAAATTAGTGGTATTTTCTGGGTCAACTTATATTGAATATTTAGAGAGTGAATATGATGATAATAATAAATGTACTGAAGGTGTTCTTGAAAAATGCCAAAAATGTGAAATATATAATTGTGATGGTTATGATAATATTTATGAAAATGATAAATACATAGGTAAGAAAACATGTTTTTGTTTTTTGTTGGTATTATCTGCATTTTGAAGATTTTAATATATACGACTTATATATGAAGCAAAAAAGTGTAAAAAATTGGTTTTAGTTTTAAATTGTTGAAATAAATACATATAATTAATATTTTAGGTTCTTGTGACAATTTTCTAAACGAGACCGATGTATCTGATTCAAAGAATGTATTAGGATATGCTAAAGATTGTAAAGAATGGTGTTTTTATAATAGATTTGTGTTTTTGTTAAAATTAATATTATCTAGTAATGGATCAATGAATGAATTCTATAAAAATAGATATAAAAAAATTCCAAGAATGTTTAATGAGGTTTCTAAAACGAAATATGGAAATAAGAAAGGAATTTCTAGATTCTTCCATAGGAATTACCATAATTTACATAATATAAAATCTGACAACACTTCTCAGATATATGATGATTCTAAAATATATGAAATAGGATCTAATAAAGAATTTGTTTTTTATAATAATGTAAACACTAATAATTCTTCGATTACATTAGATACTCAAGTTGATGTGTTTAATGATTCTAAAGTTTGTAAAATTGAGGTATTTTGATGTTATGTTCTATTGTTTATTTACTAATTAGTATAAATGTTAAGAGTGATAGTAGTTGTGATATATGTACTAAATTTGAAAATAGTAACGAATCCTTATCTTTTGATAATATTGATGCTGTTCTGAAAACATGTGATGTTTATAATAAAGATATATATATATCTAAAGATGCCTTACGGCTTTATTTTGATGAGAAAAAGGATTCGGAATTGTATTTTTTTGTCAATTCTGTACTTTCTCTTAATAAAAATGATAATATTATTTATCCTGAAATCTATGAGTTATATGTTAATATAGAATTTGAATTAGAAAAAATATCAAAGGTATAAATGTATTATTCTGAAGATTTTTACTAATAGTTAAAAGCAATTGGATATAATGCTTATAAGATTTAAAAATTGATATTTGTAAATTTAAATTATGAATTTTATGAAATATAAATGCATTTTATTTGGTGAAAAAATAATGTTTTAGTTGGTATTATTAGATTTGTTTTTATTTTTATACATTTTTATTTATTTATTTTTTTAAAATATTTTATCATTGTTTTTGTTATCGTTTCTTTTTTATAGTGATACTTTGATCGTAAAAGTTCCAATTTTTATGATTGTTGGAATGTTCTTCAATTTATATTTTTATTTTCTGATAATTTAAATATAAGTTCTGTGTTTCTGTTTAAAATTAGTTATAAATATGATTGCTTTAAATAAGTTTAGTCAAAATTTATTTAAGGGTATTGATAAAATTATTTTATGTTGTGGAAAATGTCATTCTGGATCTATAGCTGTTTCTCCTATTTGTACTATAAGAGTAGAAAGGACGGAATATCTATTAGATGAAGCTGTACCATTAAGTTTAGATGTTCAAGGAATTAATGAAATGACTTATCGTGAAATAATGGAGTCTGTTAAACGTATGGAAAAATTATGCATTACTGGAAAGAAATGGTTGAGAATTTTTAATAATAAAAAAAAAGGATATGATAATACTTTTCGATTTCAGAATTATATTATCGAACATGGTTTAAATACTGAAAATAGACCTAACTCCTTAAATTTTTTGAAAAAAAAGATATCATCATCTATACTTCGTTATAGACGTTCATGGCCTGATCAAAAAAAAATACATTAGTTTTTTTTTTTTTTAGAATTTTATGTTTTAAACTTTGTAATAAACGTTTTGTATCTTTTATACCCTCAGATACTTGGTTTTTTAATAATTTTTAGTAAATAATTTTTACTATTTTTTGTAAAATTTCCAATAAACAATAACTGTAAACATTTGTATTATAATTTATATTATAAATGAGTGTTTATATATATATAATGTTATTTAAATACATCGTTAATAATATATGTATAAATAATATTTTTTTTACTTTAATAGATATTAATACTTTTTTATAGAAATTAAGAATTTATTAATAACAGTATTATTTTTGTTTTGTACAACTATTATTGATTAAATAATAATATCTAATATTTAAAAACTAGATTATTTAAAAATTAGATAATATGTATTTTTTTCTAGTTCTTAAAAACTAGTATTTTAAATTTAAAATTAAGAAATTATAGAATTTTAAAAAGATTGTTTTAAATAACATTAAGTTCCAAAAATAACCATTGTAAATTATATTTTATATAATACTATAATTTTTCTAATATATATATACTGTAGTTTTTTTTTAAAAAAAAATTACAATGAAAGTAGTGTAAACCAAATATACCTTTTGTACATTAATAGAATGAGATGTTGAACAGAAGATGAGTGATGCTTTCATAGCTCGAGCAAAGCGTCTAGCCTTTGATATTATCAATAAAGCATTTGATTTAAAATGTACTATACCGGAAATCATTAATATTGGAGAGCCAATATTGGAATACACCAATGTTTAGTAATATCCTTTTTTAAATCTTTCATATAATAATTATCATATTTTGCATATATACAATCACAGAAAATTA
>JABTEG010000006.1:44451-72215 GCA_017311285.1 Pneumocystis oryctolagi
GTTTATGCATTGCGTACTTTTGTTGCTACTGTAGAAGGGCAAGCAAATGTTATTAAAGGGGATAGTCTTGTTCTTTTAGATGATTCTAATAGCTATTGGTGGTTAGTTCGTCTAGAGAAAAATCATAAATCTAATACTTTATTAACTAGTTTTGAGAAAATCTCATTAAATGATTTACAAGAATTACACTATCAACAATTATTATACAATAATAACAGAACACAATTATTACATTGTGCAGAAAAAATGTGTAATATATATAAAATAATTTAATAATTTATTTTAAATATTATAAATCATAAAATATATTATTTAATATATATTTAATTATATTAAAATGTAAATTTAGTTTATAAACGAATAATTAAATTTAAAATTAAACAAATTAAGTTTAATCATATTTTGAAATACATTTTTCAATTGACAAAATAAAAGCAAATATTTATTTAATTCAGTTTTTATATACTAAATCATATAATATACTCAATTTATTTCAATTTTCTTTTATAATAAGTATATAAAAGAAAATTGTATTTTTATTACAATTGTAAATATTAAAAATATCAAATTTCATAAAATTGTTTATATACATATACATTTACATTTTTTTTTAAAAAAAAAAAAATGAAAAATATATTATTATATTGATTCTAATATAATTAAAACATGTTTTAAATTTTAAAGAAAAAAAAATATTTTTCATTAAAAAAAATAATTAAAACTTATATCTAGTAATTTTAAAAAAAAAAATACAAAAATCAACCTTAAATATTCTACAAGAAAACTTGATTTTTGTATTTTTTAAAATAATTTAATGAATTATTAAATATTTTTACATATTACAACTATATTTTTAACCTATAGCTAAATAATTTTTAAAATATTTAAAATACTTTTTTTCATTTTCGAAACATTTAAACAATTTAGAATTTAATATATAATTGTTATATAAAATCTACAAATATTTTAAAATCTATCGAATAGCAAAAAAATAAAACATAAAACTCTTGTTAATTAAAATATTATAAATTTATATTTTTTCATTAAAATAATATTTAAAATAAATATCAGTCGATTTAAGATTTAAAATCTTTAAAAATTAAAAATAATGAAAAAAGATACAGAAGATCTAGTAACTTTTTTAAAATAAGCAAAATAATTAATTTAATGAAAAATAGAATAGATCTTTTTTCATTACAAAACAAAAACTTGAATATGAATTATTAAAAACAACAACTACAAAAATATATATGCAAGAAGAAAATAGACGTGCTAGGTTAGAAATAGCAATTTTAAATAATGAGAAGAACGAATTATTCGAATCTGAATTAAAATATAAACAAACTATTGAAAAACTAGTGGTATATATTTTTACAATTTACATTTTAATCTAATTAATCTGATTTCAAAAAGAATGAGCTCCAAACTTTACAAAACAATTTTTTTTTAGAAAAACAAAAAAATGAGGAGTTAAATTCTAAAATATCAGAATATCAAGAGAAATTATCAAATTTTCAAGTATTATTGTTTTTAATATTTTATATAAATCTAAAAAAATTAAGAAAAACACATCAGAAATCAATTCAATTATATCACAGAACACAACATTAATTCAAAAAATAAAATTTCTAGAAGTATAATTTATGTACATTTTTTTAACAAAATTTATTTTTATATAGACAGAATTAAAAAATAAATCTCTTTTTTTACAAAATAACATAGAAAAAGAACAGACATTAACCTGTGATAAAGAAACTTCTGAAGTAGTATATTATTATTTGAATTTTTGACTCTAATTTCTTTAGTATGATTTAAAAAAAGAAAAAAAAAATTCAAATCAAGTAATTCAAACTATTAACAAAAAAAATGACTTATCTAATGATCGTACATCTAAAAAAGATAAAGTGAGATATTTTATGCATTATATGATATTAATAAAATAGTTAAAACAGTTCAAAAAAAACAAAACTCAAGTACTTGAAATCAAAAATAATAGTACAGATGCGCGTATTTTAACTAAACATTCCGAAGAACTACATGAAAAAACTAAAAAAATCAACAGTAAGCATTATAAATCAAAAGATGCATATATTTATAATACAGATCCACATGTAATTTCATTAGAAACAAAAGATGAATCAAAATCAAATCCCGTATTATCTACATTCTCTATAACACCACTTTTAGATCGTACAAATATAAATATTAAAAACCCATTTTTTTCACCTTTACAGTCTAATAAATCAATAAAGTCAGGTTCAATATTAAAAAATAAATTTAAAACAAAAGAACATAATATTTCTAAAAAAAAAAGAAAATTAGGAGCAATTGGAAAAACACTATTCGACGAAACACCTAAAGAACTAACGAAGATGAAGTTTTTACAAAATGTAAGTCCTTTAAAACATGGTGGAAAAATAACAGTTCAGCCTTTTGCCATTACAAAAAAATAAGTCTATATATTTTTTCTTAAATACTTTTGTTCTATTATATATATATATATAATTATTTTTTCTTTTTCTATAACATTTATATTTTTACCAACTGATTATTTTATTTTTAATTAGAAACTACAATTTAATGTCTTTAAAAATATCGCATTATTTTAAATGAACACTCTTGAACTGATATTACTTAAATCTAAAAAGTTAAAATTCATTTTTATTTGTGCTCGACAATTTCACAGTTTTAATCAATTTAATTCAAACTCTTCAAAAAGATGGATTCAAAGACAGAAAAATGACTATTTTAGCAGAGAAGCACGTGTATTACAATATAAATCAAGAGCAGCATTCAAATTATTAGAGGTTTGGTCTATTTCTTGTTTCTTATTTAATTTTTAGATAAATGAAAAATATAAAATTTTTAAACCAGGAAATACTGTTGTTGATTTAGTAATATACAAACATAAATGAATGTATCTTTTGATATTAATTAAGGGATTTTCTCCAGGATCATGGACTCAAGTAGCTGTTGAGAAGGTCGGTCCTAAAGGTCGTGTTTTAGGTGTCGATATCCTTCCTTCACAGCCTCCAGTTGGTGCATCATCTATGCAAGGGAATTTTCTTTCAAAAGCGACACAAGAGGCTATTATAAGATATCTTTCTGATCCTAATCGTGGTCGTCAAAGCTCAATTTCTTTTAATTCTGAAGATGGAGAAAAATTATCGTATATAGATTTAGAAAGACGAATGGAACAAAATGATTCAGAAGATTTTAACAGAGAAGTAGCAGATGTTATTTTAAGTGATATGTTAGCACCTTTGCCACAAATCGATGGCTTTTATAAACGAAGTCTGAGTGACCCTTATCATAGGTTAGCAAATGTTTCTGGAATAAGTGTCAAGGATCATGGAGCAAGCATGGTAAAATAGATAAATAAACTATCCAGATTTATTAAAATATTTAAGGATCTTTGTGATTCTGCATTATTATTCTGTATAGATGCGTTACGTGTTGGAGGGAATTTTATATGCAAATTTTACTCAGGTATAGAAGATAAAATATTATTTAAGAAAATGCAGAAAGTATTTCAAAAAGTTAAAAGAGAAAAACCAGATGCTTCTCGAAACGAATCTAGAGAAGCATATTTTATTGGACTAAAAAAGCGAGCATTAATTAGTAAAAAAGATATTGAAAATATATAAATATTAATATAATTATGTTAATCATATATTATTAGCAGTTGAATAAATAAATAATACTAAATACTCAGCATTAGTTTATATAACTTAATAAACCAAATACAAAAAAAATATTTTTGAATTGATAAAATTGTTTAATTTAAAAATATTTTTTTTATACAAAAATATGAATTTATCAAAAAACATATCTTTATTCCTTCCCATTCCTTAGTCTACACAAGAAACTTTATAATTTTAAATCCCCAATAATCTCTTTTAATTCATTTTTTAATAAATCTTCAAGAATACCATTGTCACGTAAATACATCCATTTTCCGCTTTTCTTATTTTTTGAGGGTATCCAGTCATATCTTTTTGGACCAGATATTGGAGACGAGACCCATATTTGTTTATTAGGAGGTTGTTTATTTAAAACATAAGTTCCATAATGTCCAAGATCAAGTGTAAGAACACCTTGCTATTAAAAAAATAAGTTATAATATCAATATTTATAAAAAGAAATTACAGAATATTCAACCTCTATTACTTTTTCTGGATAATCTTCTTGCATTTGTTCTAATGCATATAAAATTTTTTCTATAGTATTATCAGCTAACTGATGATATTCTCGATTTGTAAGTTCTGATGAATATTTCCTAAAAAATACAAATTGTACTCTATAAATAAGCGTTGATATAGATTTTTCTCGAAGAATTTCTTTTTCTGAATATTTTAGACACTTTGATTTTTTCAGATTTAAAAGTTGAGAAAAAGTATTAGTACATATAAATCTATATTGCATACGAAGAATAAATATTCGAAATTTTGATTGATTAATAGGAAGCCTTTTTATATAGTTCATTATATTTTATTCTCCAGAAAAACTAAATCTTATAAAACTTATTCTTAAAATTGAAAATTTGATAGTCGAAACAGATTATAAAACAAAAATTGAAAATACAAATTAATAATTCTAATTAAATTTTGATAAATAAAACAAAAGCATCCTATTTTTTATTAATTTAAGTTCAATTTTTGCATGAACTAGTTTTATAAATTGCGATGGAAAAAAAACAAGTATATCCAATAGTCTTAGTTGCACCATTAAAACAAAATAAAGTTATAGAAGAAATAACAATTAAAAAATATACACCTGTTATTACAGATATCTTTGGTGAACATGAATTAATCTTACTAGAAATACAAGGGACTATTGAACGTGATAATAAGGATAATGATACTAAGTACATTGGATATACTTGTTTTTTTTCCATCGCAATTTATAAAACTAGTTCATGCAAAAATTGAACTTAAATTAATAAAAAATAGGATGCTTTTGTTTTATTTATCAAAATTTAATTAGAATTATTAATTTGTATTTTCAATTTTTGTTTTATAATCTGTTTCGACTATCAAATTTTCAATTTTAAGAATAAGTTTTATAAGATTTAGTTTTTCTGGAGAATAAAATATAATGAACTATATAAAAAGGCTTCCTATTAATCAATCAAAATTTCGAATATTTATTCTTCGTATGCAATATAGATTTATATGTACTAATACTTTTTCTCAACTTTTAAATCTGAAAAAATCAAAGTGTCTAAAATATTCAGAAAAAGAAATTCTTCGAGAAAAATCTATATCAACGCTTATTTATAGAGTACAATTTGTATTTTTTAGGAAATATTCATCAGAACTTACAAATCGAGAATATCATCAGTTAGCTGATAATACTATAGAAAAAATTTTATATGCATTAGAACAAATGCAAGAAGATTATCCAGAAAAAGTAATAGAGGTTGAATATTCTGTAATTTCTTTTTATAAATATTGATATTATAACTTATTTTTTTAATAGCAAGGTGTTCTTACACTTGATCTTGGACATTATGGAACTTATGTTTTAAATAAACAACCTCCTAATAAACAAATATGGGTCTCGTCTCCAATATCTGGTCCAAAAAGATATGACTGGATACCCTCAAAAAATAAGAAAAGCGGAAAATGGATGTATTTACGTGACAATGGTATTCTTGAAGATTTATTAAAAAATGAATTAAAAGAGATTATTGGGGATTTAAAATTATAAAGTTTCTTGTGTAGACTAAGGAATGGGAAGGAATAAAGATATGTTTTTTGATAAATTCATATTTTTGTATAAAAAAAATATTTTTAAATTAAACAATTTTATCAATTCAAAAATATTTTTTTTGTATTTGGTTTATTAAGTTATATAAACTAATGCTGAGTATTTAGTATTATTTATTTATTCAACTGCTAATAATATATGATTAACATAATTATATTAATATTTATATATTTTCAATATCTTTTTTACTAATTAATGCTCGCTTTTTTAGTCCAATAAAATATGCTTCTCTAGATTCGTTTCGAGAAGCATCTGGTTTTTCTCTTTTAACTTTTTGAAATACTTTCTGCATTTTCTTAAATAATATTTTATCTTCTATACCTGAGTAAAATTTGCATATAAAATTCCCTCCAACACGTAACGCATCTATACAGAATAATAATGCAGAATCACAAAGATCCTTAAATATTTTAATAAATCTGGATAGTTTATTTATCTATTTTACCATGCTTGCTCCATGATCCTTGACACTTATTCCAGAAACATTTGCTAACCTATGATAAGGGTCACTCAGACTTCGTTTATAAAAGCCATCGATTTGTGGCAAAGGTGCTAACATATCACTTAAAATAACATCTGCTACTTCTCTGTTAAAATCTTCTGAATCATTTTGTTCCATTCGTCTTTCTAAATCTATATACGATAATTTTTCTCCATCTTCAGAATTAAAAGAAATTGAGCTTTGACGACCACGATTAGGATCAGAAAGATATCTTATAATAGCCTCTTGTGTCGCTTTTGAAAGAAAATTCCCTTGCATAGATGATGCACCAACTGGAGGCTGTGAAGGAAGGATATCGACACCTAAAACACGACCTTTAGGACCGACCTTCTCAACAGCTACTTGAGTCCATGATCCTGGAGAAAATCCCTTAATTAATATCAAAAGATACATTCATTTATGTTTGTATATTACTAAATCAACAACAGTATTTCCTGGTTTAAAAATTTTATATTTTTCATTTATCTAAAAATTAAATAAGAAACAAGAAATAGACCAAACCTCTAATAATTTGAATGCTGCTCTTGATTTATATTGTAATACACGTGCTTCTCTGCTAAAATAGTCATTTTTCTGTCTTTGAATCCATCTTTTTGAAGAGTTTGAATTAAATTGATTAAAACTGTGAAATTGTCGAGCACAAATAAAAATGAATTTTAACTTTTTAGATTTAAGTAATATCAGTTCAAGAGTGTTCATTTAAAATAATGCGATATTTTTAAAGACATTAAATTGTAGTTTCTAATTAAAAATAAAATAATCAGTTGGTAAAAATATAAATGTTATAGAAAAAGAAAAAATAATTATATATATATATATAATAGAACAAAAGTATTTAAGAAAAAATATATAGACTTATTTTTTTGTAATGGCAAAAGGCTGAACTGTTATTTTTCCACCATGTTTTAAAGGACTTACATTTTGTAAAAACTTCATCTTCGTTAGTTCTTTAGGTGTTTCGTCGAATAGTGTTTTTCCAATTGCTCCTAATTTTCTTTTTTTTTTAGAAATATTATGTTCTTTTGTTTTAAATTTATTTTTTAATATTGAACCTGACTTTATTGATTTATTAGACTGTAAAGGTGAAAAAAATGGGTTTTTAATATTTATATTTGTACGATCTAAAAGTGGTGTTATAGAGAATGTAGATAATACGGGATTTGATTTTGATTCATCTTTTGTTTCTAATGAAATTACATGTGGATCTGTATTATAAATATATGCATCTTTTGATTTATAATGCTTACTGTTGATTTTTTTAGTTTTTTCATGTAGTTCTTCGGAATGTTTAGTTAAAATACGCGCATCTGTACTATTATTTTTGATTTCAAGTACTTGAGTTTTGTTTTTTTTGAACTGTTTTAACTATTTTATTAATATCATATAATGCATAAAATATCTCACTTTATCTTTTTTAGATGTACGATCATTAGATAAGTCATTTTTTTTGTTAATAGTTTGAATTACTTGATTTGAATTTTTTTTTTCTTTTTTTAAATCATACTAAAGAAATTAGAGTCAAAAATTCAAATAATAATATACTACTTCAGAAGTTTCTTTATCACAGGTTAATGTCTGTTCTTTTTCTATGTTATTTTGTAAAAAAAGAGATTTATTTTTTAATTCTGTCTATATAAAAATAAATTTTGTTAAAAAAATGTACATAAATTATACTTCTAGAAATTTTATTTTTTGAATTAATGTTGTGTTCTGTGATATAATTGAATTGATTTCTGATGTGTTTTTCTTAATTTTTTTAGATTTATATAAAATATTAAAAACAATAATACTTGAAAATTTGATAATTTCTCTTGATATTCTGATATTTTAGAATTTAACTCCTCATTTTTTTGTTTTTCTAAAAAAAAATTGTTTTGTAAAGTTTGGAGCTCATTCTTTTTGAAATCAGATTAATTAGATTAAAATGTAAATTGTAAAAATATATACCACTAGTTTTTCAATAGTTTGTTTATATTTTAATTCAGATTCGAATAATTCGTTCTTCTCATTATTTAAAATTGCTATTTCTAACCTAGCACGTCTATTTTCTTCTTGCATATATATTTTTGTAGTTGTTGTTTTTAATAATTCATATTCAAGTTTTTGTTTTGTAATGAAAAAAGATCTATTCTATTTTTCATTAAATTAATTATTTTGCTTATTTTAAAAAAGTTACTAGATCTTCTGTATCTTTTTTCATTATTTTTAATTTTTAAAGATTTTAAATCTTAAATCGACTGATATTTATTTTAAATATTATTTTAATGAAAAAATATAAATTTATAATATTTTAATTAACAAGAGTTTTATGTTTTATTTTTTTGCTATTCGATAGATTTTAAAATATTTGTAGATTTTATATAACAATTATATATTAAATTCTAAATTGTTTAAATGTTTCGAAAATGAAAAAAAGTATTTTAAATATTTTAAAAATTATTTAGCTATAGGTTAAAAATATAGTTGTAATATGTAAAAATATTTAATAATTCATTAAATTATTTTAAAAAATACAAAAATCAAGTTTTCTTGTAGAATATTTAAGGTTGATTTTTGTATTTTTTTTTTTAAAATTACTAGATATAAGTTTTAATTATTTTTTTTAATGAAAAATATTTTTTTTTCTTTAAAATTTAAAACATGTTTTAATTATATTAGAATCAATATAATAATATATTTTTCATTTTTTTTTTTTTAAAAAAAAATGTAAATGTATATGTATATAAACAATTTTATGAAATTTGATATTTTTAATATTTACAATTGTAATAAAAATACAATTTTCTTTTATATACTTATTATAAAAGAAAATTGAAATAAATTGAGTATATTATATGATTTAGTATATAAAAACTGAATTAAATAAATATTTGCTTTTATTTTGTCAATTGAAAAATGTATTTCAAAATATGATTAAACTTAATTTGTTTAATTTTAAATTTAATTATTCGTTTATAAACTAAATTTACATTTTAATATAATTAAATATATATTAAATAATATATTTTATGATTTATAATATTTAAAATAAATTATTAAATTATTTTATATATATTACACATTTAAAAAATATACAAAAAATAAAAATACAAGATAAAAAACAATTTATTCTCCAATACTTTCTGTTCATTAAGTAAATTCATTTTTGAATAAAAATATTAAAAAATCTCCAAGATTTTCAAAAATCCCAGCTTTTAATTACAAAAATAAATAGCAAAATAATTTAAACTTTACAATTATATCCTTTTTAATTATCTTTTTTATTCAAATTTACATATGTAATTCACCAAAATTTAAATTGTAATACATTTATAAAATTATAAGAATTATATTTTTTAAAATTTAAAAAAAAAAAAAAAAATATTTAAAAAATTATAAACATAAAACAATTTTTTATATATTTTAAAAATATTTTAAGATATTTATCGTTATTATATGTATAAAGTTCACAAAAACCTCAATTAGAATATCAATTTTAAATTAAACTATAAAATATTTTTTAAATTTATAATTTTAATCATAAATTATTAAAAAATTATTATAATATTTAATATTTAATAAAGTACTAATAAATTATACAATAGAAAATATAACGCCAGAGAATAAAACATATAATTCTCACACAAAACTCGAAAAAGCTAAAAAACTCCAGACATAAAATTCATACTTATAAAATTATATAATCCAAAATTAAACCAAATTTTTTTCCATAAAAAATAATAACATTGCTATTAACATCTAAACTATTAGTAAACAAGAATACTATCAAATATTAATGTTCTAATTATCAAAATATATCTTTTAATTAATAGAAATATTTCAAAGATATAAATCAAATATGTACCATTCAGACAATATACATAATCTTCATTTCTAAATTATACAGAACAGGTCTGTGTATAATATCATCATATATAATTTATGCAGAATACAAAAAATACATACCAGCAATTATCTTATAGTCTTTTAATAATCATTAAAAAATCATAAAATTCAATATATTTTTATTAATCTCATAAAGATTTAAATCACCCATATCTAAAACTTTTCTACATATATGCATATGGATTCCTAAACAACATTTAAAAACAAATATAAAATATAATACGCATTCATAAAACTAAACTTTTGAAAATTAGAATTCATCGAAAAATTAAAAAAAAAATATCGTAATATTTTTTAGATAATTTAAACATTAATGTAATGTATATTAATTAAAAATACATAGATCCAATAGTCTATTAATGTTGAAGCCTTGAGCTTTTTAAAACCAATTATCAATTTTTCTTCTAAAATAAACTTTTTAAATAAAAAAACATAACGTTAATCATATCATATTTAAATAAAAATAACTCTTAAATTTATCTCAAAATATAATATCTTAAAATAAATATTTTTAAATACAAAAAAAAACATCATATATTTTTTTTTTAAAACAAATTCTTGTAATTTTTATAAACTTATATAAATCAAAAAATCAATATTTTAAAAATCAATTTATACTAACGAAAAATCAAAAAAAAAAATCAAATACATCAATGTCAACATTTCAGCTTCAAAATGTAAAAATATAAAATTTTAAATAACTTTTAAAATTAACATAAGTATATTTAGACGTTTAAAAGAGATTTTCTAATTAATAACGAAAAACGCTTTCAACATGAGTGGAAAAAAGAACGTATATTTGAAGTAGATGCACCTTCCTTTGAAGATGAAACAGCTGACAACATAAACATTTTGCATAAAAAATATCCTAAATTTTTTGGCACAGTGTAAAAGAAAATCCTTACTTTTTTTTTCTTAAAAAGTCTAGAGCTTATCCATATATGAATGGGTCATTGCATTTAGGACATGCTTTTACTATAACAAAAGTCGACTTTGCTATTGGTTTTGAACGAATGAGAGGAAAACAGTGTCTTTTCCCTTTAGGAATGCATTGTACAGGAATGCCTATAAAGGTCTTATATAAAAATCCAAACTCTATTTTATCGTTAAATGAATTTAGGCTTGTGCCGATAAACTTCAACGAGAAATTGAATTATTTGGCCAAGATTTCTCGGGATATATAGAAGAAAAAGATATTATTGAAAAACATCCTTCCAATAAAAGCGATTTAACTAAATTTCAAGCGAAAAAAGGAAAAGTTGCAATGAAAAATCAAAATCTGAGATATCAATTTCAAATTATGCGGCTTTTGGGTATACCTAATGAAGAAATATATAAGTTTGCAGATGCAAAGTATTGGCTAACATATTTTCCAAATATATGTAAAGAAGATGTTTCAAATTTTGGCACTCGTATCGATTGGCGAAGATCTTTTATTACCACTGATTCTAACCCATATTATGATAGTTTTATACGTTGGCAGATGAACCGTTTAAAAGAATTACAAAAAATAAAATTTGGTGAACGATATACTGTTTTTAGTGCGAAAGATGATCAACCTTGTATGGATCATGATAGACAACAAGGAGAAGGAGTTAATCCTCAAGAATACGTATGTATAAAATTAGAAGTTATTTCGTGGTCTAAAAATGCGGAATCTATTCTTATTAACTCTGATGTTTTTGGAAAAAATATATATATGGTTGCAGCAACATTAAGACCAGAAACAATATATGGGCAGACATGCTGCTTTGTTAATCCAGACATTTCTTATGGAATATTTGAATCAAATAATCCTAATGAATACTTTTTCTGCACTTTACGAGCTGCAAAAAATATGGCATTTCAGAAATTGTCTCCAGGAAAAGGAATTATTAATAAGATTGTTGATTTAATGGGTTCTTCAGTAATCGGTACAAAAATTAAAGCTCCTTTAAGTATATATGATGAAGTATACATTTTACCCATGGAAAGTATACTTATAGAAAAAGGAACAGGTATTGTCATGTCTGTTCCTTCTGATTCTCCCGATGATTACATAACTACGTTGGACTTGTCAAAAAAAGCTGCTTATTATAAAATTGAACCAAAATGGCTATGCTTTGACCCAGTACCTATAATTCATACTCCTATGTACGGTGATTTAGCAGCTCCTGAATTATGTAAAAAAATGAAAATTCAAAGTCCAAAAGATTCTAAACAACTATTACAAGCAAAAGAATTAATATATAAACATGGTTATTATCATGGAACCATGCTTGTAGGAAAATATAAAGGAGAAAAAGTTGAAAAAGCCAAATCAAAAATTCTTTCTGATTTAATTACTGAAAAAATTGCATTTATGTATAGTGAGCCCGAGGAACTTGTTATAAGTAGAAGTGGTGATGAGTGTGTTGTAGCTTTATGTGATCAGTGGTATATAGACTATGGAGAAAAAAATTGGAAACAACAAGCCGAAAAGTGTTTATCAAGGATGGAGACATATGGTAATGAAACTAGACATGGACTTGAAGGAACTCTTAAATGGTTAAATCATTGGGCATGTTCAAGGTCATATGGCTTAGGTTCACGTCTTCCTTGGGATCCTCAATATCTTGTAGAAAGTTTAACAGATTCTACTATTTATATGTCTTATTATACTATTGCTCATTTTCTCCATGAAGATATCATGGGAATAAAAAAAGGCTTGGCTAATATAGAAGCAAAAGACATGACAGATGACGTATGGGATTACATCTTCTGTCGTGGTTCTAAGCCAAATACAAAAATACCAATTCATACGCTTAATAAATTAAGACATGAATTTGAATACTTTTACCCTTTAGACCTCAGAGTCTCTGGAAAAGATTTAATTCCTAACCACTTAACCTTTTGGATATATGTTCATACTGCAATATTTCGTGAGGAGATGTGGCCAAAAGCAGTGAGAGGAAATGGTCATTTACTATTAAATGGAGAAAAAATGTCCAAATCTAAAGGGAATTTTTTGACATTGAAAGAAGTAGTAGGAAAATTTGGTGCAGACGCTACTAGATTAGCTATGGCGGATGCAGGAGATAGTCTTGACGATGCTAATTTTGAAGAAACAACTGCTAATTCTGCAATATTACGTCTATATACATTAGGATTATGGTGCGAGGTATAGTTATTGTTTATATAATATAAAATTCTTATTCAACTTAAGGAACAAATCAAAAAATTAGATAGTTTCAGAGACGGCGAAATGAATTTTCATGACAGTGCATTCGAAAATGAAATAAATGAATTAATTCAATTAACATATAATCATTATATTAAGTAATAAAAATATTTTTTTCATATTTTTTATTAACTTTAAAAGTACATCATATAAGTTAGCTTTAAAAGTAGGATTCTATGACTTTCAAGCTGCTAGAGACTGGTATCGCGAAGTTTCTTTCGATCATGGATTACATAGAAATTTGATAAAAAGATGGGTTGAAGTTCAAGTTTTATTAATGCTACCTTTCATTCCACATTTTTGCGAATTTATATGGTTAGATATTTTAAAAAATGTAAAATTACATTACAACTCAGTATTTTTTCTAATTGTTTTAAAGAAATCGTCTATTCACTATTCTTCTTTTCCAATAATTTCAAAACCTGTTGATAGTTCTATATCCTCTGGTTTGATATATCTTCGATATATTACACGAATAATTAGAGAAGAAGAAAAACAACAGCTTAAACGACAAAAAAAAAATAAAAATATTTTATTTAATCCAGATAAGCCAAAAAAACTGATAATTCTTGTTTCTACTGAATTTCCACAATGGCAACAGGAATGTATCCATCTTCTTCGAGAACATTATGATGAGGTCTTTATATTTTCACCATGAATTTATTTTTTCTTAATATATACAGGAAAAAAATTCATTTAATGAAGAAACTTTGTTATCTGAAATATCAAAAACAAAACAAGTAGAAAAAAACATGCCATTTATTCAGCAAATGAAATTATCGATATTAAATAGACCAAAAGGAATAACAGCAGAAGAAATATTCGAAAGAAAACTATCATTTGACGAGTTAAACATATTATCTAGTAGTATATCTTTTCTAAAAAAAACTTTTAAAATAATTGTACTTGAAATTTTTAAAATAATACACGATAACAACGGGAAAATTATTCGAAAGAAAACTATCATTTGACGAGTTAAACATATTATCTAGTAGTATATCTTTTCTAAAAAAAACTTTTAAAATAATTGTACTTGAAATTTTTAAAATAATACACGATAACAACGGGAAAATTATATCAATAAAATCTGTTTTAAACAATGATGAAATGAATACAATCCCAGATAGCGCAAAAAATGCTGTACCAGGCCATCCAGTTTTTCTATTTCAAAATATACAATAAATCAGATTGATGTAATCATTAAAGCATTATTAATGAATAATAAAAACAAAGCATTAATATACATATAGAACAGTTTTAATGCAATAAACCAATATGTATAAAAGTAACATGTATTTGTCAACATTACACGAAAATAACCTCATCACAATGTAAATAATATAAACATCATCGAATTTTTTCATTTCCTTCTCTATCAATTCCTTCAACCAGCTCAACAATATCACTTCCAAATACTCCTTCCCATCGTACAGCTCTTCCGCCACCGCCACTTGCTATAGAACCTCTTTCATCTTCCCACATCTTGTAAAATCTTACTGTTTCATCACTTGCTGCAACAACTATTGTCCCACCACCAACGTTTTCTCCATTCTCATTTTTACACACAGTATTAACAGCATAAATAGCACGTAATTCAGGATGACCAGCAGGTATAGAAACTAGAAGCTTTAATGTAGGCCATGCATATACAGCAATTCTATGTGATATATCCGAAAATGAGTAGCCAAAAGTAGCACAAATCTCTCTATAAGTAGGAGACCAAGTAAGTGATGTTACTTGGCCTCCGCAATCTATCATATTTATCAATGCCCCTGTATGAGTATGATAAAATCGTATACGCTTATCATGAGAACCACCCCCTATATAAATTTTACTTATTGTTTTTTACATATTTAAAAAAATTACCAGTAGCTAGTAAAGATTTTTGCCAAGGACAAAATGCAAGTGCTTTAACAGCTGCAAAATGTTGCCAAACAATTTTAGGTTTATCTAATCTCAAAGCATCAAATAAACAAACAAAATTATCATTCCCTCCAGTAGCAAATTGAGTGCCATCTATATTCCATGCCAATCCACAAATCTGTTCTTGATGAGCATTTGAAATAATTTTTAATAAGCGAGCATTAGCAGAAGAATTTGTCCATTCTATTTCATAATAATATATTTTTCCATTATGAGCGCCAACTAAAAGATCATTTTTACTCTTAGAACGTAATGGATGTTTTGGTCTCCATGTCATACAACCTATATCACCTGCATGAGCTAATTCCAAACGAGGTGCATATTCCCCTTTAGACCAAAACTGAACCATTCCGTCTACACGTCCAATAGCCAAAATATCACCATGATAAGAGAAAGCAAGAGAAGAGACAAACTGATCAGAAAAATCTTCAGGAACTTGTGTTGTTCCATCAGTATTATTCCATAAATAAACATTATCAGCAAGTCCAACAGCTAAGTCACCTTTACTGCTCCAAGCAAGCAATGTAGTATAAAAATCATCACGAAGATTAGGTGCATCTAAAACTTTTATAGGCTGCATTGATACTGGGCGTTTAGGCATAGTTTTAGAAGTAGAAAGATTAAAAGAAAGATCAGATTGATCATCACCTGGTTTGCATTTCGTTGAACAAGATGATTTTTGATATATAAAAACATTTGCAGAACGATCAAAACCAAGAGCTTCAGCAATACAAGATTCATGAGTTTTTGGTACTGTTTTAGATGATCTCGGAGACCCATTATCATTATCTGTAGAAGTTTTCTTGGAACCTGGAGAACGCATTCGAAATGTACTTACTGAATGACCTGTAGGAATAAATCTATCAGGACTAGAACGTGATGATTTAATTTTTGAAGGAGAGGTAGTTTGAATAGATGGTACTAATTTTGTTGATTCTGGAATAGAAACTGAAGTCAATAATGGCGAACCTAAATTACTAGATGCATCATGAGATACTGAATACCTAAATTCCGAATTAGAAGATGCCATATTACTTATCAAAACAAATGCTGATTTCTTTATGAACTATATGCAGTATAATTTATTATTATGAAATATAGCTTTTAAAGAATATAGATACTTTTAAAAGCAAAGCTAGCTATAATGTATAGAACCAAAATAGATATTTATCAATTTTATCAACAACTTTACTAATATCAATTTTTATAAGGCTTTAAATTTCCTAAAATCAACGAGATCGAGAGTCGATGTTAAATTTATAAAAAAAAAAAATTAATGGTTTTTAAATAAATCATATATTTCTATAACAATAATACTCTTTAGGGTGAAAATACTCTACCGAAAAAAACTCTTGACGAAATAAAACTGCTTTTAGAAAATATCCAAAAAAATGTAACCGTTTATTAATTTTTTAACTCGCTAAAACATATATATAGATCAGAAACAAAAATTATAACTATGAAATATTAAATCTTACAACAGACTTTTTAGAGGAAGATTTTGAAAACTATTCTATATGGAATTATCGAAGAAATATTTTAAAAAATAGTGTTGTTTTTAATCCACAATATGATAAGACCACTGTACAAAATATTATTTTGGAAGAATTACAATTTTTAAACAAATTAATAAAAAAACATCCGAAAGTTTATTCCGTTTGGTCCCATAGGAAATGGTGTTTTGAAAATGCACCATTTCCTATCTGGGAGAACGAAAAAACAATTATTGATAGCATATTAGCTAAAGATTTTAGGAACTGTAAAACAAATACATTGTGCACATATATATACACTTATCTAATAGAATATAGTTCATATCTGGAACTATCGACGATATATAATTTTCAATATTGAAAAACAAAATAAAACTTCATATGCAAAAAGCGAATTCGATTATACTACAGATATTATCAAAAAAGATTTCTCTAACTTTAGTGCTTTCCACTATAGAACAACATTAATATCTCGTATTATAAAAGAATCATCTTGCGATTATTTGGAAAAAAAAAAATTTTTTGATAAAGGTATTATAAATGTCAATAGTTTTTTATTTATTTAATTAGTCAGAGCTACTTTTAGTTAAATCTATTGTTTACACCTCACCTGAAAATTCTAGTATATGGCTTTACCATAATTGGTTACTAAATAGTATATCTAAATTAAACGACTCTTTGTTATCGGACAATATAACAGTTAAACTAGATTATGTTAATCAAGAAATTAAAATGGTAAAAGATCTAATGGAGCTCGAGCCTAATAAAATATGTATATCTACATTTAAAACATTTATTTTTGTAATTTACATGAAAAAGGTCCAATGAATGCATATATTAATTGTAATATATTACTTCCAAAACTTTTCGGAAACTCATTAGATATTTCCCGAAGAAACGAATTAATAAAAATCGCTACAGACTTAAAGAAAATAGATTTTCTGCGAAAAGGGCGTTATTCTGATCTAAGTATATAATTACTGTTGAAAAACCTTATTAATATACAATATAGTATTAAATCTTGAAAAATTATAATACATTATATTTATATTACATAGTTCCATATTACCATAATAATAAATATTATAAATTATTAATGCTATAATAAGATGCATTGATAGTAACTTAAACAGATTAAAACAATCTTTTTCACATAGTATCTAATAAATTACATTTTTATTTTTTATGAAGGAGCTTGTGTAAATAAAACAGAAACACTAATATTGTTAAATAAAACTATAAGAACACTATAACTTGCCTTTCACCGTAATGTATCCGTCGAATACATTCTGCTAATACTGGTGCAATATCTATAGTTTCTAACTTACTACAAATAGCCTTTTTATCATCATGAGGAATTGTATTAGTAACAACTACTTTCTCTAACTGGCTTTGATTTATATATTCAATAGCATTTCCACTTAAAATTCCATGAGTAACTACTGCCAAAACAGATAAAGCACCATTATTCATAAGTGTTTCAGCAGCATGAGATAATGTCCCACAAGTATCTACCATATCATCAACAAGGATTGCCACTTTTCCCTTAACATCTCCAACTAAAACCATCCGTGAAACTTCATTTACTTTTTGCCGTTCTTTGTGAATAAGTGCAAAATCAAGATCCAAACGATCAGCAATGGCAGTAGCTCTAAAAATTGTAAAACAAAACACTATAAACAAAAAAATTAACCTCTTTGCCCCACCTGCATCAGGAGAAACAATCACTGCATTTTTATAATCAATTGTTTCTTGAATATATTTAAGCATTGATGGCTCAGCAAAAAGCTAATTAAATAAGTTTAAAACATAAATTACATGGAAAATTTTACACTAAAAAAATTAATATTGACCAAAATTTTTATAAATAGAAAGATACTTATCAACAGGGACATCAAAAAATCCTTGAATCTGAGAAGCATGAAGATCCATAGTCTTCAAAGAGAATTAATTAAAAAAACAAAGAAAAATAGCTACATACAATTATATGATTACATCCAACGGTTTGAAGCATATTCGCAACTAATTTTGCAGTTATAGGGGCCCTACTTTTATCTTTTTTATCTTGTCTTGAATAAGGAAAACATGGTATAACAGCAGTAATCTAAAAATATCATTGTAGCAAAAAATATAATACTAATTTTCAAACATACCCTACGCGCAGAAGCTGTTTTACAAGCATTAATCATAATAAGCAACTCCATTAAATGATCATTAATAGAGTCACATCCAGTTTGAATAATAAAAACATCCTCGTCTCTTACAGATTCTCCTTTTTAACAAAATAATAAACATGTAAACATCAAAAATACTAAATAACTACCTATTGATATAGCCATCTCTTGATTTGAATATTTTATAACATTTATTTTACCAACTGTAATACCAATCCTATATAAGATATCAAAATATATTCTTTGATAAAAAACAACTCGACCTCCTTGCAACTTTTTCTGCTAATTCGGGATGACTATTTCCTATCCAAATATCAATAACATACAATAAAAAAATTAGCAAACCAGAAAAAATTTTAATTGAATTAGAAATCATTAAAAAAAGATTCAAATAAATTATACAAAAACAACAAGAAACACAAAAAAGCTCCTAACTTCTGAAACTCTCTAGCAACCACTTTTTCAACAAAAAACTCAAATAATATAAAACAACAAAGAAAATAAAAATCTCGTAAAACAAAAATATGAAAATAAAAAAGCAAAGATTAACTAATAAAAAATTTATTAAATTATACATAAACTACTTTTTTAAAAAACTGCTACGCCTCTTCCTAACCTCTGCCTTTTTAGCCTTTTGTTCAGCAATACGCTTACTAAGAAGTAAAGCATATTCAGCAGAGGCTTGTTTCTGTTTTTCAGCAGCTTTGCATTTAATTTTAAAAAGCCTTCTCTTTCTTTGAAGTGCCTTAGGCCTAGATTTATATAAACATCCAAATAAAAAAAAATCAAAGAAAATACATACGTTACAAGACGCTGAATTTTTGGTGCCTTTGTATAAGGTTTCTTATTTTCATTTTTAGGAATAATCTCACGACGAATAACAAACTTTCGAACATCATCTTCTTTACTTAAGTTAAAAAAACGTCGAATTTTAGAGGCTCTTTTTGGTCCAAGTCTTTTAGGATTTGCAACATCAGTCAAACCAGGGATGTCATTTTCTCCCTGTTTTACAATAACTAAACTCAAAACAGCAAGATCATTCGCTACAATGCAACCACGAACGCTCTTTCTTGATCGTTCACCATCACGCCGAGGTCTGTAACAAGAATGACCCTTCGATAACAGAAGTCTAACTCTTGAAGAAAGAAGAACACCTTGTTTCATCGGAAATCCTTGTTTATCATTTCCTCCAGTAATCTTAAATATATATCCTCTAAACTGCTCATCTACAGAATCGCCAGGTACTTCTTGACCCATGCGTTTTTCCATAAATACTCGACTACATAAATCATTATTTTAAATTTCCTAAAAACCATTTCACCTACAGTTTCCGTTCATCATCAATGTCAATAAGTTTCTGAGTACCATTAGCAGGATAAGCAATATTCAACTATTATTCTATCAGCATTTCTAAATTTTTTATAATTCTTTAAACCTTCATTATTAATTCTTAAACCTTGAAGTGACTGTTTTAAAAGATCACGTATAGGGTTAAAACCTAAATTATTCAAACTAAAATATTAAAATAAAAACATTTCTAAATTTTTTATAATTCTTTAAACCTTCATTATTAATTCTTAAACCTTGAAGTGACTGTTTTAAAAGATCACGTATAGGGTTAAAACCTAAATTATTCAAACTAAAATATTAAAATAAAAACCTGCATTTAAAACATTCATATCATTTGAAAAAAAAAATTAAACATATTTGAATATTTTTTAAATGAAAATAAACACGAATAAAAAAGTTAAACTATAACAAATTTTCAAGAAAAAAATAGATACAATTATTTTATACAATTAATATGCATAAATAGATTCTATAATTCTTTGTTAAATATATATTATTTATTTAAAAAGTATATTAAAATTCAAATTTTTAATCTAAAACTTTTTCAAAATTAATATTTACCAGAATCAACATTTTTATTTTAATATTAATGTATCTACTGAAAGTCTATTTTCTCTATTAATCTTTTAACACACTACAAACCAATCTTTTCAGATTTTTGAAAACATAGAAATCTATTCAAAATAGACCTTTAGTATTTTTTCTTTATATATCTATACATAAAAAATAACTATTTCTTATATATTAGTATCATATATAATTAATTTTCTTAAAAAATATTTTTTAAAACTATGAAAACATAAATATATAAATTATTTGAAACATTAACTTAAAATTTTAACTCTGAAAAAAACTATTATCAAAAAATTATACTTTATACTATTATTCTGTATAGTAAATATCTAAAACAAAGCTTAGAACACTTACTTTTTACAGTTATTTAAATTATATAATTAATATTATTTATTACATATAATCATAATCATTTATATTCATTCAATATTCATCTTTTTTTTTTTAATTTCAAATATTCAATTCAATTTCAAAAAACTTTCAATAATTTAAGCTTATTAAAATATTAAATTTTTACAAACACAAAAATATTTTAAAAAATATCAATATAATATATTATAATTAATAAAATTATTCTTACATAAAAAGACTTTAAAATTATAGTCTTAAAAATAACTACACGTTTTAAATAATTTAAATTATAAAAAAGAAAGTATAAAAACAAATCTATGATAATAAAAAAAAACAAAATTTCAATCAACTTATCTAAGCTCAATAAACAAAAGTCAATATAAATAACTATAAAATAAATTATTGAAAAACTCAATTATATTTAATTTTATTAATCAACTTCATAAGCTAATTTACATACATTTAAATATTTAAAAACATATTTTAAACAAAAAAAATCCATAAGAAAGCCACAGTCTTAAATCATACATTATCCAAAATACTACATACATCTTGTTATTTTTTTTATTAATAATATAAATAACAATAATTCTATGAACAACTACAGGCCTTTATCATAAAATATTGTCATATATAACCCAGATTCTCTGGTATAGTATACATCTATTCTTCAAATATCTATACAAATTATCTTCAAACTTTATATAATTTTGAAAATATACAAACATTTATGATAATAAGTCAATTACATATTATAGACCTTATTATAACATCAAATCAATACATATATGTATACATAGATATATACTAATTCTAAATTCATAATTCCATATTTTATCTTTTTCTAATCATTTTTTTTAAACTTAGTTTTTTTAATAAACGGAGCTTCAATAAATTTAAAATTTAAAAAAAAAGAAATATAGAAAACAAAATAGCAATAGTATATTATGAATAGCTTACAAGCAAGAAATTATGACTATTTAATAAAGGTATGTTCCTTTTTTCAAAAAAAAAAAAATCATAAATATTATATTCATTTATACAAATAAATATATAACAATATATATATATATATATTAATAGATAAACATGCAAAAATACATTTTTCTTAAAAAACAGCTCGACTAATTATATATATTTATAGTTACTTCTTATTGGAGATAGTGGTATGTTTTTCCAAACACATTTTTACCTTATAACCGTATCTAATAATATTTCTAAAAATATAAATCCATGCACATATATATTATTTCCAAAATTTCAAGATATATTCTTACCTTTTTAATATAATATAGGTGTCGGAAAATCATGTCTTCTCCTTAGATTTAGTGAAGACTCTTTCACACCAAGCTTTATTACAACTATTGGTATTGATTTCAAAATCCGAACTATTGAACTTGATGGAAAACGAATCAAGTTGCAGATATGGGATACTGCTGGTAAATATATTTTATTTCTAAAAAAATATTTATATTTTATAAAAACTAATAATACTAGGTCAGGAACGTTTCCGGACAATCACAACAGGTTACTTTTACACCTTCTAACTGATAAAAACTAACATTTTCTTTCAGCCTATTATCGTGGTGCCATGGGAATTTTACTCGTTTATGATATCACTGATGAGAAATCCTTTAATAGTTTGTTTTAATTTTCCTATACTTTTTTTTATTAATTCTTATAGATGTTAAATTATGGGTTTCAAATATCCAACAATATGCTTCTGAAAATGTAAATAAAATCCTTGTTGGGAACAAATGTGACTGGGAAGAACGAAGAGTTATTTCAGAGGAACAAGGACAAAATCTTGCACAAGAATATGGTATACCATTTTTAGAAACAAGCGCGAAATCAAATATAAACGTAGATAATGTATTTTTCTCTCTTGCACGGTATATCTTTTCCTTTTTATTTACAATCTTATTTGTATAGAGATATTAAAAAACGACTAGTAGATGCTCAAGGGAATCGTCTTTTAGGTGTTCCTAGTATTCGATTAGATAAAAAAAATGGTATTTCTAAAGAGAACTGCTGCTAAATAGCATACTTTCATTCTCTATTACAATTCTTACATTTTCAGTTTTTTATCTAAACTGATTTTTAATTTCTATATCAAATATCTAGTGTTCATTATCATTTCGTTCTTAAGATATAACTATTATTTGTAAACAATATTATTACTATCATATAGTCGTTTTTTAAAACAATTTTTACATTTTTTGTCTTAATCAGTATATTAACTCCCATATTTATTTTCTGAAAATCGAATTAAGTTCTAATTTTAATATTTTCCATATATTTAATATTATAAAAACTGAAGTTTTAAAAAATTGTAATCTTTATTTTTCTAAAACTATTTCTTTAATCTTTTTTCTCAAATTAGTAAACTTATCTTTTTTACCAAATTCATATAAAATTTTTCAAAAATATCTTAAAAATATACATTAAACTTCCAAAAACAACTATCACAAATTCAAAAAATATCTATTCTTAAAAAATAATAAATAACTTTTATTTTTAAAATAATTTTTGTTTTTTTTTTTTTTTATAAAATTCAAAATAAACAAAACATCAAATCATATAAAACTTTAGCAATCAAAATTTATATAAAAACGTACAAAAAACAAAAGATAAATCATTAAAAATTTAATATAAATTTATCAGTATTTTTTTTATTAAATTTTATATAATTTTTATCGCTTATAAAAATATTCATTTTATCAATTTTTTTCTATAATTTTTACTTTAAATCATTTATTTGAAATTTATAATATATAATTATAAAAAATGAAAAATATATGGAATTTATTTAAAAAAGTACGTATTATTATTGTTGTTATTTTTGAATTAAACTTTAACAGGATTCTTCAACAAATTCATATGAGCGAATTCTTTCACAATTAGCAATGGAAATCAACCATCATGAATCTCGCCTGTCTACATTTAGACTTCGCTCCATACGTGTTAAACGTCTTTTTACTTTATATTGCACACTTTTATATTTTATTTATTTCTTAATATGGATTTTATTTTATATGCGAAAAACACAAGATATTGAAAAATGGCTTCTAAGATTTTCTATTCTTATCGTTTCTCTTTTTTGGTAGTTATAAAGATCTTTATAAATATATTATTTATTTTATTTAAGCATTTATTTTGGACGAATAATTTTTACTACTTATTATACAAAAATGATTTCTTCTGAAGGTGAAACAAATTCGCATTTAAAATTGTATTAATAAGTATTTTGAAGAATCAAATTTGGAATTATTAAGAGCGAAGCAACACGAAAAAGTAGAAGAGCTTAAAGCTAAAACAAATTTTTATTCAACACAATCATTAATTGATCGATATTCAAATTCTCAAAAGAATACACCAGAAAAATCCAACATGTCTTTACTTGATCTTAGTGATTCAGAAAAAAAAGCACCAAAGTATAGCTATTCCCCAAATTTTGAATCACCGTTACTTTCTACTTTTCAAAGTTCAAACCAACAAAATCAGTTTTCTAATCTTCGATCAAGATATGTTAATAACAATACCAATAAATCTTTTTACGAGTCTTTTCCTATGACTTCTAACACATCATTTCCTATTCGTGATCATATTAAATCTTCTCAAGATAATTCTTTTATTTCTCGTATTTTAAATTTTATCATTGGTCCGGATGAGACGTCTCCTGAAAATAGATATGCTTTAATATGTAAAAATTGCGGAATTCATAATGGTTTAGCTCCATATAGAGAAAAATGGGAATCAGTTAAATACATTTGTATGAATTGTGGGACGTGGAATGGAAATGCAGAACATAATACAAAAGATACAGAAAATACTAAAAATGATTTAAATATATCGAATGACAGCTCTGAATCAAAAAAAAACACTTAAAATGCAAAAGAAGCAGACCTAAAAATGCCTAAATCAAATAATATCAAATCAATAAACCAAACTTCTAAATAATATATATGGAACACATAAAAAAATAACTATCTTTTGAGAAAACAGAAATAACAATTAAAAAATATACACCTGTTATTACAGATATCTTTGGTGAACATGAATTAATCTTACTAGAAATACAAGGGACTATTGAACGTGATAATAAGGATAATGATACTAAGTACAT
This sequence comes from Pneumocystis oryctolagi, assembly GCA_017311285.1. Taxonomy (NCBI): domain Eukaryota; kingdom Fungi; phylum Ascomycota; class Pneumocystomycetes; order Pneumocystales; family Pneumocystaceae; genus Pneumocystis; species Pneumocystis oryctolagi. The sequence continues at coordinate 69,800 of JABTEG010000006.1, forward strand.
TGGAAAAATGTGGTATGACTTTACTGTAAATTTTTAATAACCATTATTTTATATATTATTAATAAAAAAACAGAAAGAACGTGTTTATTTAATAATTGGATATCATCTTCTTGAAGGAAAAATTGAAACTCTTTTAAAGCCTTTTGCAATTTTACGTCGTCGAAATGAAAAAAATATCCAACATAATGATAAAGAATCATATCAAGACGAAATTATCGACACTTTAGAAATAATTTATAAAAAAATAATATTTAATCTTCGACCTGAACCCGTTACTTAAACTTTTATTATATTAATATGTTATATATTTCTATTTTAGTATTTTATTTTTAGACATGCAAATAGATTAATATTTAAATAATATTTAATAAAAATAACTTTTATTAAACACTTTATGAATTCATATAAAATTACAGGAAATAATATAAAAACATTTTATAATAATATTTTAATATTTTAATAATTTATAAAAAATAAAAACAGTTGAAATAAAGTAAAAAAAGAATTACTTCATGTATATATTCATCTAAAAAAATATATTATCAGAAATATAATTGAAATATATTAAAATTATCATTTTAGTTATTATTAAATGTAGCATATTTAAAAATCCTATAATATATATATATACCAAAGATTCTGTAAAATTTACTAGAATATTTAATTAGTTATCAAAATGATAATTATTAATTTTATAAAATTCATTATATCTAATACATTTTCACTTAAATACAACAAATATGGAGGCCATAACAATATTTTATATTTTAATTTAAAAAAATTTATATAAATATGTTTTAAAACTATGATAATATTTAAAATATATTCATATAATTCTAGAACTTAATATTATTAATAAATCCGTAAAAAATATATTAAAAAAGTATTTTTTAAACCTTATATTCAATTACTTTTTATAAATTTCGTAATTATATAAATTTTAAAAATATTTATTTATTTAAGAGATAATATTATGTCATTTTGTAAATTTATCCGTCTGAACATTACTTGTTTTAAAATTAATAAAAATACAAATATTATTAATTTATAATACCTATAGAATTTGATAAATTCTAGCATTTTATTACATTAATATTTATAAATCTAGAATCTCAAAACAAATGATTAGAATTAAGAAATCATAAAAAAAATTATATATTGTTTTTGAATAGAAAAATAACATTTAATAATAATAATATTTTTAAATTAAACATTTTACTTATAAATATAATATTATTTTTATTTAAATATCATATATTTGGAACATTTTTACAATATAATTTTAAAAATATAGTAAGAAGAAAAATATAAATTTAACAAGAAAATACATAAAAGATTAAATAATAAATATTACTTTATATAAAAATATAACTTAATATAACGATAGTTAAATTAAAAACATTTCAATATTATATGTTTTTATGAAATATTAAAAAAATATATAACATTTATCAATAAAAAACACATCAATATAATTTGATATGAAACAACAATTAAAAATTATACAAAATTTCCCTTTTCACATATTTACTTACAATTTTCAAATATTTAAATTTTAATAAAATTAAATATCAATAAAATAATTATATTTTCGAAAAAAAATCTACAAAAAAAAAAATTAACGAAAATACATTAATATACATCATTTTCAATTTATAGAAATATCTTTAATACATTTTATAATTTTTCTTAACAATTCTATTAAAATTAAATGCAACTACAAAAATACTAGACACTATAATTTAAATTATTAAAACATGAAAAACAAAAGTCACCTTTTCACATCTTTTCGTTTTAGAATTTTTATATCATCTTATCTATTTCATAAATCTATATTTATTGAGTATTAAATATTAATTCTATATACAAATATTAATTTTTGAAAAAAAAAAGTTGATATAGAAATATACTTTTTTTTTTTTTTTTTTAAAATATAAATTATGTAATATTCAAAATTATATCAAAGTACTAATAAAATATTATATATTAATTCAATATATATACTTTAAAATATCAAAAACTTAAACTATGTTTTCTCAAAAGATAGTTATTTTTTTATGTGTTCCATATATATTATTTAGAAGTTTGGTTTATTGATTTGATATTATTTGATTTAGGCATTTTTAGGTCTGCTTCTTTTGCATTTTAAGTGTTTTTGGTAGTTATAAAGATCTTTATAAATATATTATTTATTTTATTTAAGCATTTATTTTGGACGAATAATTTTTACTACTTATTATACAAAAATGATTTCTTCTGAAGGTGAAACAAATTCGCATTTAATAATTAAACTATAAAAATAGATTCATAAAAACATAATTACAAACCAAACAATATATATTGCTGCAGCTGCGCAATATATGGGTGAGGATGATTTATACTTTTCGCCCTAAAGAATCCAAATGCAAAATTCGAA
>JABTEG010000006.1:75935-144415 GCA_017311285.1 Pneumocystis oryctolagi
AATGGAAGTGTCATCTAAAAAAGATTAAAAATAATTTTTCAACTAGTAATAAATACTTTGCCAAGCTTCAGTTGAGAAACATCAGGCAGTCCAAATACATCCTGGACAAGCAAAGGTACAACATCTTTACCAATAAAAAGAAACTGGATTTGACCATCATCGATTAAATATAATCCATGAGATTCAATTTTTTCTGAAGTAAGATTCATTTCGGGTGGGAGAATAGTTCCATTTGCTCCATGCAATCCCGCATCATCAGGCATGTTATGCAATGAATAAAACCGTGGATGAAGAAATGGTATTAATGTTGCAGTTGGTAATGAAGACAAAAGACAAAGAGCAATAGACCTTACATCACTAGGAATTAAAGATGATTTACGAAAAGCAAGCTTTGATTTATTAATAAAATTTAAAAAGAAAACAAAACTTACATTTTTAAGAAGACAAAGACAAAGAAGAGGCAAAAGCCTAAGATTTGAACAAATGGAAAAAGTAGAAACACTTGTGTTTGTGAAGACTAAATTCTTTTTATAAGAATCTAGGATATCTACTAATTTTTCCGTAATCATATTGTTTGCATCTTCTAATTTAGACAAAAATACTTTTTCGCATGCTTTAACTGAAAAATATTTTATGATGGCAACCTGATCAGCAGAAGCATATACATCTGCTAAGTTACTTGTAGTCGGAATAGCTACTGTAATAACACGAATTCTCCTTTCGCCTAGATTTCTAAGTTATATATAAACTAATTTAAATGTTTTACCATGACATGAACTATACAATATAGCTACTTGCAATGTAACAAATGGTCGTTCAATTTGCTCATCTATAGTTATTTCAACAACATATCCCTGGTCACGAGGGAATGACGGAAAAGCACATAGATCAGTAGAACGATAAAAACAATTTCCATGAAAAGCCGAAACACGGAGACCTAATTGTTTTATAAATAAATATGCAGTATAAAACTTTTAAAGTTACCAGTGGATCCTCTGACCCTCATTACTGCTTCAAGACCGATTTCTTGGCTTAAATGCCCGCTAAATTCCCTAGCAAACTTCGTTACATCTTCACCGCGACCCGCATTCCATGCAGGATAATAAAAAGTTTGCCCTGCAGTATAACGAGGAAGACATGCTAATAAGTTAAAATTAAAAATTATAACAAAAACTCAAATCATTACCAAGTGAAGCGACATCTTGATAGTGAGAAGAAAATAAAAACATATCAACAGTAATTTGACTTTTAGAACATTCTACTGCAAATGACTTGTAAAAAGAATTTTGAACATGAAGTAATGTAGATTCTTTGGAAGTTCCGTAAATTTTGATATCTTCTCTTACAGAAAGTTTTCCTTCGCCTAATATAGGCAAACTATTCATTAAACATACAATTTTCCCCCCTATGTTTTGAATAAGTTTACGTGCAGCTTTAAGAGCAGGACCCATAGCATTCCCTGTATTCTGAGTATTTTTAAACATATCATTAAATTTTTCTAGTAATATTTCAACATTTTTTCGATATTCGAAAATATTAACCAAAAGATCATTAGGCTGAGGAAGAAAAGGATCATCTAAATCACTAACAACAAGCATAGATGGTTCGTGATCCTTATTAGAAAGATTGAAAAAATATAATGACGTATCAACTGCAATAAATCCAATTTTTGTCCGTTGATCACGATTTGGAATTCGGTCAAGAGACTCAAGGATTGTGCGAGTTGCTGTTGCAACCATACCTATTTTTTAAGAAATTTAAATTAAAAAACAGAACAAATTACCTGAGATTACAGCAGCATAAGAAACATCGATTAAAAATACATATACGAGAGGCTGAGGCGGGCGAACCTAAAGAATTAGTAAATGACAAAAAAAATACAAATAAATCACCATATATTCACTAGGAGCTAAAAAATCAACAACAGCATGATTAAGTTCCAAACGTCTCCACTGATCCATTTGTTTATTTTGCTGATTCCAAATGAATGCAGAAGGAACTAATATAAAATAAGGTTTTAATTATGAAAAAACACTTAGATTACCATCATTACTCATAGAACAAAGATTGCATTTCCATCGATGCCCACCATCAATAAACATAGAAAAGGGGTTTATATATGATCTACATCTACGGCAACGAGCTATAATCGTGTCAGAAACTACAGGAACATTTTCTTCTTCATCATTAAGCGCAATAAAAGGACGAATTGTTAGTGCAAAAGGAAGTTTGGACTTTTTAAGAAGACTATTATTTTTTGGTACTGCGTTTAATGTAGATCGTAAATATTCAGAGCCACAATTTGTTTTTTCAGTTTGTATTAAGAATGCCTAGTAAAAATTAACATCTGACTAAACTAATAAAGCATGTACATTAGGAGGCAAAATAAGTGGTGGAGGTGGACGTTTCAAATCCGAAACATCAGGAGGATGCCCTATCAAGTCTACGGAAATTAAAGGATTAAGAGAAAACCCAGGTGTAATCGGACTCTACAAAAAACAATTAGATTGTATTTACAATAAAAAACAGAAAAGAACCTGTTGAAGTTGAGGATCTATACCCATATTAGAAAACTGGTTAGAAACCATATCTATATTTGGATAAGGACTAGATGGCCAGCAAAAAACAATTAGATTGTATTTACAATAAAAAACAGAAAAGAACCTGTTGAAGTTGAGGATCTATACCCATATTAGAAAACTGGTTAGAAACCATATCTATATTTGGATAAGGACTAGATGGCCAGTATCCTTGACTAAGAGTTTTTAATACAATAGAATTCAGTATAATAACATTACTTTGAAGAGGAAAACTGTCCTTGAGCGTTTATATTTGGAGAAATAAAGTTTTTGTCTATACTGGTATCAGGAGCATTAAAATCGTATTGATGTGAAGCATATCGCCTCTTTGATCTTGTTTGAAACGTTGAAGATGGTGCATTGTCAGAAAAAGATCTATGTTCAGCAAGTGAATATGGGGCCATATTTACATAGTTCTGATGCTGGGAATGAGGCATTGGAGGCGGCATGTTTTGTTGTATTTGTTCTGGTAATTCCGGCGCAAATGATTGTGGATTTTCTGGGAAACATGGTGTCATTGGTGACTTTAAACCCTCATGAACTTGGTCTCCTTGAAAAGAATTTGGAGTTTGTCCTCCATAAGATTGAGGTTCCATTGATTTTTAAAATATATATAAACTATTTTGTTTCCTAAATACTTTAATATTTCGCCGCTTAAACTCATTTAAAGACATACAAAAAGCCTGTCTTGAGTGCCCTGTTAATGAATAGGGAACTTTGCACGCTTTTCTTTGTTTTTTAGTCTTTTTTTAATAATATTTTTTATCAAAAATTTTAATCGTCAGTTCTTTATGTTGCGAAAATCTAATTTGTTTTTCGTATATATAAATATATGAAAAAACAGATGTAATATTTAAATTTATTGTGTCTAAAAATATATAAAAATGTTTAAATGTTTTTATATCTAAAACCTAAGGAATATTTGTATAATATCAATATTGTTTGTATATTTTTATATGAATATTTATTAGAATAAAATTTTGAAGGTATAATTGGTGTTAAAATTAATACATTTATTTAAAGTGTTTATTTAATTCATTATATAAAAATTGTTTTAAAAGTTCTTTATAAGTTTAAAAATAATGAAAGTATTTCTAATATTTTAAATTTTTTTAAAGTTTAATTATACGTATATTTTTAAAATACTAATAACTAAATATGAAAAAAATAAGAAATTATATATATATAAATTTATTTTACCAGTCATTTAATAGAATAAACTATTCAAAGTTTTTGTTATCAATATATCAATTTCCTTTTAAAATTATTGATGCAAATCGAAAAAAATATAGATTAGTTTAAAGAATAAGAAAAATAATTTATTGAATATAAACAATTCCTTATGAGTATCTTGACTTTTTATATTGAATAAATAGTAAATGGTTTTTAACAATTCTAATGTATAAGAATTCAAAACTATATTTATCTTGTTTTTAAGAAAAATCAGAAAAAAAACATATCTGTTTAAGAAAATTAAACAGTTATATAAATTATGATTAGTGGAAAAAGACAGATTATTTGTAGGATTGAAAATATCTCAGTATAACTCTTTAATTAAAAATGCAACTCCATATGATTTACAGAAAAAGAATACTTTTAAAATGTTATAAAGAGAAATTATATAATATTAGAACATATAATGTTTATAGTATTAAGGAAATTACTGAAAGACGATCACCTCTATCAGAAACAATTATAATTAATGGTTGGATAAAATCTTTAAGAAAAATGAAAAATGTAGTATTTCTAACTGTTAATGATGGAACAACCGGAGAAAATCTACAAACAGTGCTTAATCCGGAACATGCGAAAAGGTACTTTGTTGCACTATATTTATGTCGTATAATTATAAAACTAGATTGTCAACAGGCTGTAGTATAAAATTAACAGGAGTATATACAAAGGCACAAGGCGGATCAAAGAAGAAACAAGAATATGAGTTTCATGCTAGTGACGTACATGTATACGGATATTCTGACTCATCGGTACTTATTTTTCCATTTTTATATTAATTTATAACATTTATAGTCATATCCATTACAAAAAAAATACCACAGTGCAGAGTTTCTTAGAAAAAAAGCACACTTTCGTCTTCGTACAGAGTATATGTCTAAGTTATTACGTTTAAGGTCTTTTTTGATATCAAATATATCTCTATTTTTCTCTAATAAAAATTTTGTTCAAACACATCCTCCTATCTTAACATCATCTGATTGTGAAGGTGCTGGGAAAATATTTGAGATAAAGAATAAAGAAGGGTCCAAAGCGTTCTTTAAAACCCCTGCTTATTTGACAGTTTCTACACAATTACATCTAGAAGCATTAGCACACTCATTATCAAAAGTATGGTCTTTAAGTCCGACATTTAGAGCAGAGGAAAGTCACACACCAAAGCATTTAGCAGAATTTTATATGCTAGAAGCAGAAGTTTCTTTCATTGACAGTTTGGAAGAGTTAATGTCTATTGTAGAACAATTGATTCATAATTCAGTTCATAGCCTAAGAAATAGCTCTATTGGACATGAACTAATTTCCAGAAGTTATAAAACAGACAAAGAAAATCAAACAAATCTTGAAGATCGTTGGGATTTCTTACTAAAACATTGGACTAGAATTACATATACAGAAGCAATTAATGCTTTAAAAAACTCTTCAGTTTATTTTAAGTTCCCTCCAAGATATGGGAGTGATTTGCAAACAGAGCATGAGAAATGGTTAACTGAAAAATATATATGTAGTCCTATTTTTGTCACAAACTATCCGAAAAAATTAAAACCTTTTTATATGCGCCTTAATAATGATTCTACAAAAGATGAAGATCATAGTACTGTTTCTTGTTTTGATCTTCTTGTGCCAGAAATAGGAGAACTAGCAGGAGGAAGTTTGCGTGAAGAACGTTTACATATACTTGAGGAGTCAATTATTGCATCTAAAATGAAAATATCAGATTTATCATGGTATATTGACCTCAGACGCTGGGGAACAACTAAACATGGAGGCTTTGGTCTGGGATTTGATCGATTTATTGCTTATTTGGCTGGTATAAAAAATATAAAAGATGTTGTAGCTTTTCCAAGATGGTATCAATGTTGTAATTTTTGAAATATTAGTAACAGAATATATATATATATATATTGAATAATTTTAAATTAAAAATCTTCTTTTGGCTAAATGTTTTCAAAGTATTTTATTTTTACTTCAATAAAAACATTCTTAAATTTTTTAAAAAATCAAATATTAGAAAAAATTACACTTATCAAATACACTAGTGTTAAAAAAGGAATACTTTTGAATAATTTAACAGGCAAAAAACCAAATATTGTATATTTTTATTTTTTTTTTAAATTATTGTATTTATCATCTTAATTTTTAACTTTCGGTAGGTATTATCTTTTGTGAACAATCATGCTAAAACATGTCCAATTCTAGTGAAAAAACAGAAACAAATCTTCAAGAAACTAATATACAAAATGTTTTTAATACAGAAAATGTATCAGAACAGTTACAAGAATTTTCAAGTCAAATTCTTACGATAGATGATCAACACATAAGTCGACAATTAGAACCTTCTTTATTACCTTTAAAAACATCTGTTTTATCTAGTAATCCAGATGAGACAAATAGTTTTGAAGAACAGGAACGTTTTTCTCCTATTATTGAACGGGAAAAGCACCTTATAGGGGCTTCTCAATCAAAATATATTCTTCCGTCACTTTTTCAATCAAAAAATTCATTATCATCGCCTATATCAACAACAACATGCACAAACAATCTATTACCTAATAGCTGTTCTATTGTAAGAGAAAAGCCGTCAATTCGTATTCATGTTCCTTTAAAAGGACAAGTAAATGTTTATGTGAATTTTGCTCGAGAAGCAGAGAAACAGTATGGATGGGCAGCACTGCATCCATTACAAGCTGCAAATTTAGTTAAATTTGGAATGTCTAAATTTGATCATGAAATAGAATCAGATGATGGAGATGAATCAGGATCTAATATGGAAGATGATGGTAAAATTAAACAGCCTTTAACACAAATAAAAGATGATGTTTCAATTCTTCAAGAATCATTTGTCAAAGAACCAAAAAAAAGAAAAAGAAGAATTCAAGAAGAAGAATATGATACACTTGATCCTTTTATTGACGATTCTGAGTTATTTTTGGAAGAAATTGCCGCATCAAAAGATGGTTTTTTTGTATTTTCTGGGCCGCTTATACCAAAAGGTGATAAAGTAAAAATTGAAAGGTTTGTATATTTAGCATCCAAAAATACTTAATACTCAATTTTTTCAAGGACGGAAGAATCTATAAGAAAAGGACGTGGAAGAGGAGGAAAACAAAATATAAATCGTATTGTTAATAGAAACATAAAACCAAAAGAAAATAAAAGTCCTAAAGAAAATTCTACAAAAAAAAATACAAAAACAACACAAAATACAAAACATCACCATGAACAACTAGAAAATAAGGAACATACCCATTTGCAAAAAACAATTGAAAAAAAAGAATCTAAAGACTCAAAACCTGATAAGAATTCGAAAACATTAGAGGAATCAAAGTCTCCTAAAAATACAAAAGAAATTAAAGACACGACAAATGGACAAAAAACTAAAAAAATTAAAAAAGTGGAAAAAGTTACAAATAACAAAAGCTAAACAGAAAAATATAGAAAAGACTTTTAAATATTTTTTGGAAAATATAGTATGTATTATATATGGACTTTAAAACACTAAAATACTTAAACACTATATCTTATTTATGATGAATAAGATTGATAATATTGGGTATTTCTCTAGCATCGTGAATTATTTCTTCCCATTTATTAATATCCCAACGATCTTTTTCAGAAATAATATCCCAATTCGGACTTTTATTTTGTTTTAACCACCCAAAATCTTGAACTTCACACCATGTTTCAGAAGTATCCTTTCTAAATTTAATAATACAGGGTTATATCTTTGTTAAAAACATACTTTGTTATATGGATTAGGTCCAAAACGGATTCCTATACAATTTTCTATTATTGGTTTTGATTTACATGTGATTAGAACATTCACGTTTTTACAATTATGCATCCGAAACTTAATTGATAAGTATTTTTTCATGAACCATTAAACTTACTTGATAACAAAAAATAATAAAAGTGCAATCTTGACAATCAGAAATACATACAGGCCCGCAAATATCATTTGCCAAAACAAAACTATCCTTAAGATAACGAGCATTCAAACTGTGCCATCCTGATTCATGTACCAGATAAATACATAGTAATGCATTCGATATATTGACTTGATTATCATTGCATTTTTTATACAAATGAATCCTCTTTTTTATGTGCAGAAATTCTGTTTCAGATAAAGATAAAATTGGTTTACTTGAAAGATTAGACACTGTTAGAAGTTATTTAATTTCACGTTCTTCTTAAAAGGATCATATTCTACCTAATTCTACGTCATTTTGTGTTTTTGATTCATCTTTATTATAACCCATTTCAGAAGATATTTTAAAACTAAAATGCAGCTTAGGTTGTGCATTTTTTTTCAAAGATGTATAAGACATATATAATGTATTTAATTGCTATTCTGATATTATATCCAGTGTTAAAATACCACAAAAACAATCCGACCTCTTTTAATAAACGATTTTCATAGCTCGGAAATAACGAAACTGACTTTGTTATTGTGTCATTTAAATCTCTAATTTGATCTCCAATTTCTTTGATTAACTGGTCTTTTTCTGAACCATTTGAAAGCGAAAAAAGTTCGGAAATTCTTTCATTCAATGCTAAATTATTAAGAAAAGCAAGATATTATATAAAAAAAAGAAAAATACCTTTTATTTCTAACAAAAAAGTTGAATAAGTTTGCGACACTTTATTCAACAATGCCATTCGGTATCGAATATATTGTTAAATTTATATTTGGAATATATACATTTATAAAATTAATGTCAAGAGAGGTAAAAACATTAAACATTTCTTTTCTATACAATAAAATGAAAAGAATGATATAATTCAAAGAATATATAATTTACGGAATATTTTTTTTAATATATATACAAGTGTTTATAAAAATATTAAAAAAAGTGTTTATAAAATATATCCATATCATCATAGATCGCTTTCCAATAAATCTTAAATATAAACATGAAAAAAGCTAGTACAAAATTTTCAGTCATCCGTTCGTTTTAACAATTAATGAAAAAAAAAAACCGTTTCTTTATAAATTTGCAAAACTGTATACACCGTAATAGCTACCATTTATATTCCTTTAATTTACACACCACGTCCACTTCCAATTGATTTAACAATTTCTGATCTAGGCCGTCTATATTCTGTTTTAAAAAGTGTTTCTTTTAATATGCCGGTATTTTTGCCATAAACATCATGATATACTCCATTTAAAGTCCCTCCACACCAATTAAAAAGGCCTAAAATACATCCTAAGCCCAGACCATAACCTATAACCACAGGAAATGGCCGTACTAGATATATCATCAACATTTTCACCATGAAACACTCTTGTATACACCTTGTGCTGCTCCAATAGATCCAGAAACAAGTCCCCCAATAAATGGATTCAATGAATCATCTTTTTTCCGAATATTAGAGATAAATACTTGAGTAAATGAAAATAATCCTCCCATAACAGCTATAAAACAATAAATTGCTGTTTTTTTACAGAAAAAAGAAATATACCAAATATTCCAACTGTTCTTCCAGTGCGTCTCATTATACTTTTTATGTTTTCAGTATCTTTCATTATTGCATTCTGAACAGTAGAAATAACCAATCCCACAGAACCCGAGATTATCATAGATTTAAGCCCAGAATAAATAGCATCTTTTTCAGTATATTGTTTTTCTGACAATATAGAAACCATATTATATATTAAAAAGATTTTTTTGATTTTTTAATTTTCTTTTTTTTTACAAATTAAAGACTTTAAAAAAAAACAATGATAAAAACGTTTTATACAAATAAAAGATATATAATAATAATAATAAAGCATAAATTCTCAACAAAAGAAGATAATCTATTTTGTTAAACAGAAAGATAAAAGTCAAAAAGATCGTATAGAATAATTATATTATACAATCAAAACGTGTAAATACTATAAAATTGTTATTTTTTTTTAAAAAAAAAAAATAAAAAACATACTTTGAAGAACAGCAACAATAACCTCTAGCTGAAGTTCTTTATCTTTTCCTCCAGATATCTCTTCTGCTATAACATTTGCTAAACTAGAATTCATGCAACCTATATTACTACTATATTTAACTGTAAAAGGCCATTGAGAGAAGTCTTTAAAAAATTCATCAACACGATTAAAAGCGCGTTCGCGAATTTCGTAATCAAAAGATGAAAAAACAGTGTCTAAAACATTTGCAGAATATGCAGCACAAACTAAAGTAACCATACGAAGATGTTTCATTGGTATTGTTTCTGGAAAAAATATACCATTAGGTAAAACAATAGTAGGAGCCGTTAACATAATTATCAAACGATTGCGAATATCATCTTTAACCATATAATTCGATACAGGATGTGTTGTCATATCAAATAATAAAAAATTCCGTTTTTCTGTGCGAAGAATTCCTTTATCAACCAATCCTTTTGCCAACCGCTCACGAACTTGCTTTAATTGATATCCTATTTTCATAAAGTTCCATGTTTCACCTAGTTATTAATTAAAAACGTACAAGAATTAAATAATTTCACACTACCGCTCATAAGATTTACCCAAGAACTAATAGTCATTTTTTCACTTGTTTTCATCATTTTAAGTGTCTCATCCAACAAAACTTCCCCCGTTATCTTATCATTCACCACTTCTACCAAACATTCTGACAAAGGATATCGTCTTCTAAATGAATCACGGCATATTTGAATACGTCCTCTAAATGCCAATTCTAGAATAATACAGCCTCGGAGAATATAAGAAATATTATCATTCCAGAAAGGCAAATAACCCTAGATCTGTTCAGAAAACACAAAAATAATATATACAATCTCCTTCAACTAATTGATACCTGTTTATCTTTTAATCCTAATAACAATATTTCCTCCATCAACGTAAGGCATGGTTGTTTGCTTCTTTCTTGGCTTTCCTGTATATCTAAAGGATCATAAACAATTTTATGGTTTACATTATCAATATCATGACCACTCTTTCCTTGAAATGAATTATTTAAATTCTTTTTTTCATAATTATGAGATGATGATATCTCAACAGATTCATTAGGATTAGCATTACAAACACGACGACGTAGAAGCCCAGATGACATAACTAGAAGAACGATGCTTTAAATATATCTATAGAGAGTGCTTAAGAAAGTATTTAAGCACTTTTATTATTGTTAATTTAAATATTTTCACTATTCTTTTTTTTTTGCTTAAATGAGTCAAAATTTTGTTTTAGAAGATAAAAAAACAATGCCTATTTAAATTAGATCTATTAAATTAACTTATATTTGTTAAATTACTATTTTAATAAGAAAAAGATAAGAAACTTAATAAAATTCATATCTTTTTAGATAACACGAAGGTTCAAAAAATAAAAACAAGATCTATTTTATATTCTTATTTTTAAATAAAAACAACTAAAATACACATCTTTAGAAGCTCGCTGATATTACTTTTATAATACTATTTACTATTTTAACTGGGCACTTTTTTTAAACAATAAAACTATGTTTACCAAAAAGTAAATTTTAATAATATACAAATAATATTAACTTTTCTAAACATATAAAAAAATAAAAAACAATATACAAAAACCCTTTAGTAAGAAGTGTAAAAATTGAACATAATTTAGACCATATATAATGCCAGAAGTGATTTTTAGAAACAATGTTAATAAAAATTTCAACGAGCTATTTATTTAATGATTAGTAATTTAAATAATTGAAAAAACACAAGAAAAAAATACCATCTGGATGCTTCGAAATATATGTAATTGCATCACCAATGGTTCGTATTTCATCGGCTTCTTTATCCGGAATTTCAATATTAAATTCTTCTTCAATAGCCATTACAACTTCAACTGTATCTAGACTATCTAATCCCAAATCAGTCGAAAAACTAGATGTAGGCGTAATCTAAAAAATTATTAACTTATACATTATTATATATTAAAGTGTAAATGGATTTTTAGAAAAATATACTTATAACCCCTTTACACTTTAATATTATATTCTTACTTTTGACGGATCAGTGACCTTATCGAATTCTTTGACTATATTCATAATACGCTTTTCAATATCTTCTTTAGACAAATGTTGTTCTGAATAAAATCGACTTTTTACATGTTTTATATCTACTTTTTTAATGTTTATTCTATTTTGAAATAAAAAAAATCGAGAAAAAGAAGGAATGCCAAGAATTCTTCTAGAAAGCATTTCTCATATACTTTTTTTTAGAAAAATATTTAGTTAATTTTTTTTTTAAAAAACAAAAACTTAAATTTTATTTTTTAATACCGATAAACTTCTTAATATTTTATATTTATAAATAAATAAAATCAAACTTTATTTTACCATTAGTAACCTGTAAATGATAAAATATGAATTTTTGTTAAATCCAAAATAAATTAGAAGAACAATAAATTCTAAAAATAATTTAAAAAATTTTTTCATAAAAAGAATTATTTATTTCCTCTAGAGATTTCTTGTAAAATTTCATTATATATAGAATTTAGACGTTCAAGATATGTGCCGTTATTATCTGATAAAAAAATATCATTTGCAAGTTTTTCTTGGAAATACATACTTTGAATATCTTGCAATATTTTTTCAAGAATTTTCAAAGTTTTTTTTGTTCTTATGACACAATTCATTTTCATTTCTTTTAAAAGATTTTCAATTTCAAACATATCATACCATCCTTCCCATCGCGCTATCAGTACTTCATTATAAACATCAGATGAACATCCTAAGACAAACGATTCAGGACCATGATCTTTAATACGTTCAAATATTGTAACCACGGATACATAATCCTGAAACTCCAGTCGAAAAATCTCCATTGCTTTTTGTAATAATAAAGGATATGACTTAAAGAAAAGAGACGTTGGTATCTTTTCATTAACTTTGCTTTCTGATAAATGTTTCTTAAAAGGTATAAATATTGATTTCTCAATAAACTCATGAAGTTTTATATCCTCTTCTATATTTAACATGTTTTTTTCTATCTTTTTATAATACGAATATAATTCTGTATCCTCAATATTATTTTTGTTAACATCCTTAAAAGAATCAAAATTTTGAGACAAATTTGTGAATTTTAAACGTGTAGCACCATTAGAAAATATTCGATTAAAAAAAGGTATTCTTATGGATAACAGATCTTGTAAATTATACTTAATTGTATATGATGTAAATTTTATAGGAATTTTTGCTTTTTCTTGCACAGAATTTGTTAATGCCCCATTTAAAGTAAAGGATCTAGTTTCATATATTCTTCTGCACGTAAGTTGCGTTGTTTTTAATGTTCTACAAATCTTTTTTGTCAATTTACTTTTCATAAATTCCATTGCACAAATTAAATAAAATAATAAATTTCTATATAGATTTCTTTGAAAAAAAAAATTATAAACCAGAATAAGAACAATTTTTTAATAATAAAATATAAAAAAAATCGAGTAAGTTCCTTTTTTATAATTATTTTTAATCTACTCATTTTAGAACAAAGATTAAATATTAAAGTAAAATACCAATATTATTTTAAAACATTAGTTTTATAAATCAAATGAAAAATTCTTTTTTATTCAATTCTTTCTATTTAAAAGCCATTCTTGTTAAAAAAAGATAATTATTTTTATGAAGAGTATGTTAATCGAAAATTAAAATGCAAGAAATCAATGAATATGAACGCCAAAGACTTCTAAATATTAAGAGAAACCAAGAGATTTTAAGGTTCTTAAAAAAATTCTGTTCTAAAATGTCTTAATATATTTTTAGAAAACTTGAATTAGATAATATTTTAAAGAAACAAATAAACATTCCATCTAATTCTATAAAAAAAAAGAATTCTGAGAAGAAAAAGGAAAAAAAAAAGGATTATAGTAGTTTTCCTAGAAGGAGTTCATCTAGAATTCTTAAATTGTCTGGAAAATCAGAATTGGTTAATAATGAATCACAAGAAATATATGTAAAAGAAGAAGTACCGCAAGCAAAACGTGTATGTATACATGGAGATCTAAAATTAAGCGAGGTTATTGAAGAATCTTATGATTGGAAGGAAGCGAGAAAAGTGATTCAAGATGCTGCATATTGTATGTCAGAATCTTGTGAAAAATACGAATCTGTAGAAACTATAAGTAAAGATATTGCTCAATTAAAGGAAAAAATGCAATCACTTGAATTATATAAAAAATGGGATCCACAATATTTGAAAGTTGTTCCAGAGAGAATATCTTCTATTGCTGTTCATCCTAGTATAACTAAAAAAATTATATTTGCAGGGGATAAAGTAGGGAATATGGGCATTTGGGATATGGATGGATTTAAGACAAACACAATAAAAAACGAAGGTGAAGAAGAGGCATCGGAAATGCCATTGATTCACCATTATAAAATGCATTCCGGGACAATTTCATCACTTAAATTTAACCCTTTTTCTTCAAATATACTTTATTCTTCATCTTATGATGGTATAGTTCGAGCCTTACACTTGGATAAAGAGTTATCATTAGAAGTATATGTTCAAGAAAATGATAATTCACATATGACTTCTTTAATTTCTGCATTAGCTATTCATCCTAAAGGAGATCAAATGTATCTTACTACTAGTCTTGGTCAATTTATCATGAAGGATCTTAACTCTCAAAATATAGCATTTTATCAATTGCATGATAAAAAAATAGGCGGACTTTCTATTCATCCATTTGCGCCATATTTAATCTGTACTTCTTCTTTAGATCGTACAATAAAGATATGGGATTTTCGTACATTTAGTGAGTCTAAAAAGCCTTTACCTTTAGGCACGTACACATCACGTTTGAGTGTTAGTTCTGCATATTGGAATTCTGAAGCTACAATTGTTGCAACAAGTTATGATGATACAGTTACTATTTTTGATAATCCAGACTATAAATCATGGACTACTGATACATGTCTTAATATTTTATCACCAACATATACTATTGAACATAATAATCAAACAGGAAGATGGGTCACGATTTTACGTGCACAATGGCATGAAAATCCATCTTCTGGTATGCAAAAATTTACAATTGGAAATATGCAGAGGTATATTAATAATTTTAAAATATTTTTTCTAATATATAAAATAAGATATATTGATATCTATAGCAGTAAAGGTGTTTATCTTTCTCGCTTAGGTGATCCTGAAAAAATCACAGCTGTTCCTGCTGTATGTCAATTTCATCCAACTCAAGATTGGGTTGTAGGAGGGTCTGCATCAGGAAAAATTACAGCTTATCTTCCTCCAGAAGAATAATTTTTGTAAAGACATTATTTAAGAGATAAAAAATTTCTAAAATATATTATTTGATATTTATGATAAGAATTGGTTGTTTTTTTATAAAATTATAATTGACAATTTTACTAATAAGTCAAAAAATCAAAGACTATATTCATAGACTATTCATTTTAAAAACATTGGTTGTATATTTTTATAAGTCAAATGCAAGTAATTCCAGTTTTTTTACATAAAATATGTAAAATAGATAATCACAGATGGGCTTAATGGGTGTCACCAATTTCTAAAAAAAATTATATCAAAAGATATCAAATATATAGTAAATTACAGCAATTGCGATTTTAGTATGTTTAAAAAAATAAAATTAAACAACCTTACTAATAATTCTTAATTTTAGAACCCTTTAAAAAATGCATAAATAAATTTTGAATTTTCAAGAATTAAGCATCTAACAATAACAAAAAAACGCTCAATAATTATAAATAAAATAAAGTAATTATATTATGATACTAGTTATTTATATTGTTTTGGAAATATTAATCTAGAAATTTAAAATTATGTAATTTTACTTAGTTTTATTAAATGTTATGTATTAATTTTGTTTACTCAAAATTGATTATATAGAGATTTATAGTATAGATAAATAAATTTCATAAAAACAATTCATATTTCACATAATATTTAATTGTATAGTGCATTTTTATTGTTATTATTGCATCCATTAACTGTAATTCTCTTATTTAATATGTTAATATTTTTTATTTGAAAAAAATTGTTAAAAATACTTACTTCATTATTAAATGTAGTTTTATTTATATTTATTAAAATATAAAACAATATATGAACAAAGTATGGATTTAAAATATATTTGTTATGTATTATAATTTTTAAAATGTTTAAAATAATAAAAAAATTATATTTTTAAATATAAAAATTATTCTTAAACATAATATTCAACCTTATAAAACAATAATAATCAAATGTTATATAAAATTACATATTCAATATTATAATTAAATAATATTTATTTTTTTCACTTATAATATTTTAGAATATATTAACTTAAAATATAAAATTTAAATATCTTTTTTAAAAAAATTATGATTTTTTTTAAAAAAAACAAAATACAAATTTATTTCATTACCAAAAAAATAATTCTTTGAATTTTTATTAAATTTATTTTTAAGTATAAATCGTCCTAATCTTTTACGTTTAAAAAAAACGAGTTTACATTTTTCATGTTTTTTGTAAAAAAAATAGCACAAAAACCTTTCATAAGGAATCGTACAGATATAATTCACCAGAAATGTTTCTTTTTAGCTATAAAATTGTTTCAAAAACGCTTTATAACCAAATCTACTTGTAAATTTTCAAATACCTATGAAACATTAAAATTTTCATCAAAAACTGCAAAAGAAATGAATACGAACATGTATACAAATCAAATAAAGTTAGTAGAATCAGAAATGTCTCACTTAACTCACAATATTCGAAAATTATTTGATTCTTGTCATCCTATTCTTGATAATGTTGCAAATTATTATATTCAAACACAAGGAAAACATGTTCGTCCACTTATTGTTCTTTTAATATCTAAAGTAACGAATCATGCTCCAAAAATTCCAAACTGGGATAATAAGATATGTCAT
Organism: Pneumocystis oryctolagi; assembly: GCA_017311285.1. Lineage (NCBI taxonomy): Eukaryota > Fungi > Ascomycota > Pneumocystomycetes > Pneumocystales > Pneumocystaceae > Pneumocystis > Pneumocystis oryctolagi. The sequence continues at coordinate 92,605 of JABTEG010000006.1, forward strand.
AAATATAATGATCCTATATCATCTACAAATCTTGTAAATGATAATGATCCAGACAGACCATTATCTTCTTATCAAATTGCAATGGATACTATAAAAACAGATATTCATCCATCTCAAAGAAGACTTGCAGAAATTACAGAAATGATTCATACAGCATCTTTATTGCACGATGATGTTATTGATAATTCTGAAATTAGAAGAGGTATGCCAAGCGGAAATCACGTGTTTGGAAACAAAATGGCAGTTCTAGCTGGTGACTATCTTCTTGGGAGAGCGTCTCTTGCTCTTGCTCGCTTAAGAAATGCAGAGGTAATCGAGCTTTTAGCTACCGTAATAGCAAATCTTGTAGAAGGAGAATTTATGCAATTAAAAGACGTTTTTAACAAAGAAAATGATTGTTTAATTTTTAATGACGTATTAAACAATTACTTAAAAAAGACATATTTAAAAACAGCAAGTCTTATAGCAAAAAGTTGTAGAGCCAGTGCCTTACTTGGTGGGTGTACTACTGAAGTTGCAGACAATGCTTACCTATATGGAAAAAATTTTGGGTTAGCATTTCAGGTGATCTATGAATATTTATTAAAGAGCGTTTCTTATGTTATTAGTTAACGGATGATATGTTAGATTATACAATTTCTGAAGATACATTTGGAAAGCCTGTAAAAACAGACTTAAAACATGGATTGGTAACAGCACCTGTTTTATTTGCATGGGAAAAATATCCAGAACTTGGTCCGGTTATAAAGCGAAATTTTTCTAATAGTGGCGATATATATAGAGTATCGAATCAATTGTTTTATTTTTACTTACATTAACATATATATAGACCTATGAGTTAGTTATAAAAAGTCATGGGCTACAAAAAACAAAAGAGTTAGCAGAGAAATTTTCCAAAAAAGCATTAAATGCACTTAATTTGTTTCCAACGTCACCTTCTCGACTTGCATTGGAAGATTTGACATATAAAATACTTACTAGAACGAGGTAATCGAGTTTTAAGTGTCGTAGGTTAAAGTTATATAATTGCATATACATATTTTATTATGTTAAATACTTATGGAGCATTACATTGGACTTTTCATTGTTTTAATATTTCATATCTCTCACTGTTTTGCTCATTTATTTTCAATTTACTACTATATATAGGTTAAATATTCAAAGACACATATATGTTATTTTTTTTAAAAATAGTAAAACTTGATTTTGGATTTATATATATATAAGATCATAAGAATAAAGGGCAAATCAATTTAGCAGTTTTTTAGTTAGGGATGTCTAAGTTTTTTTTTTCAAAAAAATTATGTGAATATATTTTAATAGAATCTTTTCTTTCAGTTTCTTTTTTATATTCTATTATTATCAAGTTTTTATGTCTCTTATGGCTATTTTTCTATTAAAAATTCATTTTAAAGGTTAAAAATAGACGGACTTTAATAAAAACTATATTTAAAATATATACAAAATGTTTGAGAATTCATTTTTAGAAAAAAAATAATATAAAAAATATTCTAAATGCATTTTTCATATATTTATAAAATTTACGTTTTATTTTAATACCATTTAAAAGTTTAAATAATATTAAAAATCCGGTTTTTTGAAGATTCAACCGTATTTAACATTGTAATAAAAAAAATGATATAGAAAACTAAAATAAAATGGGAATTAAACATCTTTACCAGCTTCTTGAAGAGTTTGCTGCATCGTCTATTAAATTAAATGACATTAATCATTATTTTGGAAGAAAAGTAGCAATTGTAATGTCTTTTTGGATGAAAAATAATAAATTAATTTTTTGTTTATTAGGATGCATCTATGAGTATTTACCAGGTTTATTGGCATATTCTATCATCTTTTTTTTGTAAAAAATTAATTGACAAAGTTTCTGATTGCAGTTCGTCAAAGAGATGGACAACAATTAATGAATGATGTGGGAGAAACAACAAGGTTAAATTGTTTTATCTTTGTTTTTTATATAAAAATTAAGATTATTTAAAGTCATTTAATGGGAATTTTTTACAGAACACTAAGAATGTGTGATAATGGTATAAGGTTTGTTTTTAATTCAAAAATAATCTTTTCTAAATACTTTATTGTTAGACCATGTTATGTTTTTGATGGATCTCCTCCTAAGCTGAAAAGTGGCGAGGTAGTTTATGTATATATTTCTAAGAATTATTATAAAATGATAAAAGCTTGCAAAACGTATAGAACGAAGAGAAGAAGCAGTTAAATCACATTTAAAAGCAAAAGAATCGGGTTCTATAGAAGATATAAACAAGTTTGGAAGAAGAACAGTGCGAGTAACTCGTGAACATAATGAAGAATGCAAAAAATTATTAAAATTAATGGGAATACCGTATATTGAAGCGCCTTGTGAAGCAGAAGCACAATGTGCAGCTCTTGCCAGAGCAGGAAAAGTATTTACAATTTCTACGTTTATTTAAGTTAATACTTTAAGGTTTATGCTGCTGCTTCAGAAGATATGGATACGCTTTGTTTTTCTACACCTATATTACTTCGACATTTAACCTTTAGTGAACAAAAAAAAGAACCTATAACAGAAGTTAACTTAGAAAAAGCATTGGAAGAATTAAATATGCCGTTAGAGCAAGTAGTAATTTTATATTTTATAAACTGTGGATTAAAAAAGATAGTTTGTAGATCTTTGCATTCTTTTGGGATGTGATTATTGCGAGCCAATTAAAGGAATTGGTCCGAAAAGAGCACTTGAATTAATTAGAGAATATAAATCCTTGGATGTACTTGTTAATTCTGTTGATAAATCTAAATATCATATACCTGAAGAATGGCCATATAAAGATGCAAGAGAATTGTTTTTAAAACCGGATATTACAGATCCTCAGATTTTTGAATTAAAATGGGAAAGTCCAGATGCAGAAGGTCTTATAAATTTTTTAGTTAAAGAAAAAGGATTTAGTGAAGAAAGAGTAAATAATGGTATTATGCGTCTAGAAAAAACGTTAAAATCTGCTCAACAAATTCGATTAGATGGTTTCTTCAAGGTAAATTTTATAAATTTTTATTAATATTTATAACACAATAGATTACTTCAAAACAAGATAAAGTCACTGGAGAAAAAAGAAAAATTGAGAATGTAAATACAAATAAAAAGAGAAATAAAACTAACAAAAAAAATTAATATCTAAAATGTATTTTTAAATGCGAATATATATTTTGTAAAAATACACATATTCACATAAATATATATTCAGTCTACCAAGACAATATTTTATTGTAAAAACAAAGTATATACATTTACGTAAACAAAAAGAGTAATACTTGAACTAAAAAAACATATGCTTATAAATAAAATTTTAGTAGTAATTAAAAATATGTGTGTTTTTTGATATATTCAAAAAAAAACAGTTTTCGGGTCATTTTAACTGTATCCTAATAATCACAGAGCGTGTATCTTTATTAATAACTCTTGTTTATGCTAACTCTATTTTCACAATGTATTGATGAATAATGTCTCAAATAAATAGTTTGTATTATGAATATAGAAATCATTACTATCGCGATTTTGTCAAATCTGGCCTCTTTATTCCCTCTATAAAAGATTACTATCCCTTGATAATATGCAAACATGTAACAATAGGTTAATTAAAATGCAGAAAAATCAGTTTCATAAATATCATTTTTAACCTCATATATAATATTAATGCATTTCTTTAGTATATCATAATTTTTTTTCTCATTATAATATCTAGAATTAATTTTTCTGCTTTTCAACAGACTGAGGAGTTTTAATAATAGAAGATATAAATTTGAAAAATCGCGAAGCGTATCCGGAAGGTGGTATAGTGGACACTTGTGCTTTTGAATATGAAAGACCTTTCCAAAAATGTTCGATTTTTTTAATTACACTATACTAAAATTATTAGAAATGTGTTTATTAATATAGACTATACTTTAGTAAGAAGATCAATTATACCAAGATAATATATTGAATCACCAGGAAGATCATCTTCCTGGGTAGCTCGAAAACCGCCATCATCACTATAAAATATAAAATTTTTACGTCTAAACAATATATTACTATCAACTTTAATTATTTTCGTTATACTTACAAAGTAAAATCAGTTTCTAGTAACTCGTCCGAAGTAGAATTAAGAGAAACAGGACCAGTAGTTGAGACAATCTTTCTAAGTTCACTAACACTAGAGGCAGATTGCCCATGTTTTAATGAATTATATATTTGTTCTGAATTAGGGTTAAATACAGATAATATATTATCTCGAATATGTTCTTTGTTTCCTAAAGATAAATCATGTATGCCAACAAGAAGACTGTAATCCATAATATTCAACGATGCAAGTAATTCTATATCTGCTTTTACTTGAGCAAGAAATATATCACGTTTTTTCGGGCCTAATGACAAATACATATTTCTTCTAATCCAATTTAAATCTTTCATAGTCGCTCTCGGATTTTTTTCCAAATCATCTTCTTTATAATCCCTTCCTACTGTAGATCCTTTTAAATCAAATGTTTTATGAATATCACGATGAGGAGGAAACAAATTGTTCATTATAACAAAATGAATTTTATGTCCATAAGGCATTTTTACTCTATGCAAACCATAAAATTGTGAAATTAATGTATTTGGATTTTTCTTAACATGCTATAACATAATTAACTTGCAGTATAAAATCATTTTATAAGAACCTCATAATATTGTTTTAAAATTTTGCGTAAAAATTTATGCTCAGAATGATGAATTGTCTTAATTATGTAACGATAATCTCGTGAAAAATAAAAAAAGCTTCCACTTTTTCCAGGAGACCCTAACTCAGAAAGAATATATTTACTTGTTAAAGACATCAAATAATCTGCCGGATCAAGACGAAAAAGAGCCCTTAGATGACGAAAAACCCATGGTGAATAATCCTTGAATTTAAAATCGTATTTTGCAGAAGGAGTTAACTCATTACCAGTTCTAAAAAATTAGTAAAAATAATTCAATAAAAAAACATACATATCAAAAGAAAATTTATATGAATCAATAAAATCTGCACTTGTAAGATCACGATCAACCTTTGCTGTGCATCGAGAGACCTAATTATTTTGAATAATTAAAAATTTAATTATAAGAAAAATACACCAACTCTAATCCCCGTCAACATATTATAAGCGGTCACATAATTAACATGATCTTCTCCTATCCTAGTCCCAACACAAACATTATCACTCTCGTCATCCACTTTTTTTTTATGTTTCAATCCCCTTTTTTGTCGAATTGTATCAATCCATTTTACATGTTCATTTGTTGCGCTACTTTCATAAGCATCTAAAGTCGTAGATGTAACATTCCGGCATGACAATTCTGTCTTTGAGAGATTATTTATAGAACATTCTTCCAAACATGGTATATGATTTTCTGCAATACAAGTGTCTGTTTTATTAGATATATTTGATACAGTCAGCAATTTATCAGGTTGTTCTTGAGAGTTTTGCTTCTGCAGAGACGTAGTACTAAGAGAATCTGAAGGGTTGTTTGAAGTAGGGGATATTTGTTGAGTATCTGGAAGATTAATAGTAATAGTAGAGACTGTGTCATTATTAAATGTATTTTTCCCAAAACCCGGCTTATTATTATCTAAAAAACACCGAAAATTCATTGGAACACCACAGTGAGATAATACTTCGCACTTTTCACCATTCTCCATCGGTTCTTCAAAACACTTTAAATATTGATATGGTTTATTACAAACGTTGGGTATATAAATATGATTTACTGATTGTTGATCTAAAACACCACTCATCATGATATTATCGCTTTCATTGCACAAATATTCATCTTTATTAGCCGCTTTCTTTATATTTATTGTATCATCACAAACTTCTTTATTATTTACTACCGCCCATTGTAACTTGACAGTCATTCAAGATTTTTGAACCGGATTTTTTTAGTCAATCCTGAAAACATATATAAATATTCATATTTTTCACAAAATATACCTCTTAAACAGCGCGTTTGCCGAGTTATTAATCCTATTTTCTTATTTTTTGTACAATTATCTTAATCTTTTTTCAAGTTGTCGACCAACACAATCGTCACTTAAAAATCCAACGACTAAATTTTTAAAAAGTAAAAATTTATAAACAATCAAAAGATGTATACCTTCAGGAGCGATAGAAGTAAGGATATTTATTTTGTTTCTTTTTTTTTATTTTATAAGTAGTTATGAGAAATATGATTTTGAGATTTAAGAATAATATATATATGAAAAAACGGCTATATTTTGCTGTAAATTTCAGAAAATAGATATTTTGATGAATTCTAATAAAAAAAAGAGACAACGATGTCCTTTTTTCCCGGGAAAATATGCATTTCCGATGAAAATATACACGTTTATTGTATTTAGACATTATAATTCATTTTCGAAAGAGAATTTGTTCAAAAAGATTATTTGCACGCCTGTTGGAAGGACATTGGCAATTTCAGGTATAGGATTTTTGTTTGTGTCCTTTTTTCCTATTATTATCTCTGGATTTTTGGTTTTAATGACTACTGCTCTTCTTTCATTATTTTTTCAACCTTTTTTTAATACACAATATTTAAAAAGAAATCTTAACTCTACACGGATTTTAGAAAGAATGAACAAGTACGAAAAGGCGCTTTCGTTTCTGTTTAAACCATTTATTTCATCTATTATACCAGATACAAATTCTCTAGCACAAAAACTATATACAGATTCTATAAAACGCATTCAATATGCAATAAAAATGAACGAGTTAGATATTTTGTATATTTTGGGGACAGAAAAAGCTCTATATGATGACTACCATTCATTTTCTATGATAAACATAAATGGTTTATCGAATTTCTCTATTACTTTTAATGTTTGTGATTTTTATAATAAAAACAGTATTGCATCCGCAATCGCATATGGTACAATGGACAAATATAATGTTTCTTCTATTCTTAAAAAAATTTCAATAACTAATGAAAATGGAGAAAAAGTGGTTCTTTATAATAATTTGGATTTTAATAAAAATCAAGGAAAAACCATAGATGCCGAATATTGGACCACAAAGTCAATAAATTGAACTGCATAAGTATTTTTAAAAATCTTTTTATTTAAAATTATAATTCATCACGAATATTTTGTTTATTTTTTTTATCAGAATTAAATTGTGTATTTTGTATCATATCAATAGGAATTGCGATATTGTCTGTATATGACTCGTTTGTTTTATTTTTTCTTTGTTTTAAAATACGTGAAATTAAATCTTCTATTGTTTTATCATATTCATTCCATTCAGGGATTTGACTACGAGCACGTTCTAGTTTCGATTCTTTTGTCATTGGGTTATTACATAAATCTATAGTTTTTGCATCTTTTAAACTTTCATCAGAACACCATGTTCTACACCAAAGCCAATTTTGTGGTAAAGAAAAGATAGGGATAATATTTTGTAAATTATTCGGCAAATCTTGATCAAGATTAGATAAAGATTCGGGATCTTGACTAAGAATTTGGTAATGTTGTCTTAATATATCTCCAGCTGCAATTTTTCTAAATTTTTCAAGATCTACTACATATAATGCACTTACAATATTAGATATTTAATAAATATAAAAATACTTGCCTTATGTGATATGGTTTTCCTTGAAGATGAGATTTCCAATAACCTTTTTTCCAAAACCTATAATCATCCATTTCTTTTCTAGAGTCACACATTGGAGTGTATCCATAAGGTGCGCCTTTCAAATCCATATCTACAAGCTCTTTTAAGTCCGTTCTAACAATCTTGGAAAAATAAATAATTTATACCCAAAATATATCATTATAAATACCTGATCAGCATCAACGAATATAATGTTATTTAAATCTAAGGGAAATAAAACATCTAAAAAAAGAATTTTATATCTAAAACAGTTTTTATTACATATAGACTTTTTAATTCGAACTTACGCCCATATTTGTCTTTGTTTTTCTTTTTGAGAATTCAACCAATGAGGCCATCGATATGTAATAAGTTCATACTCGAATCCAAGTTCATCTGCAACATATGGTAAAAGATTCTAGATAAAATTAGCGAAGTATAATTTAATAAAACAAAGAACTTTAAAAGATGATGATAAAAAGTTTTCAATAAACCAAATTTTAACAGTATGTTTCGTATGTTTAAGGACACTTAAAATCATAATATATAAAAATCGTTCGTACAAATGACCACTTGCTATAGAAAAAATATTAATCTCTGCATGAGATTTTCGTATAGAAGTATTAAATATAGGTTCTTCAATTTGTTGAGATAGTATATTATCAGAAATAATACTGTTAAACTCGAGATTATTATTAAAATCATTTGATTCTTTCAAAATTCGATTTTTTTCTTTTTTAGAATTTTTAATAAATTTAGGAAAAATTGTTACCCCTTCAAAACTTTCTAGAATAATTTCTTCAGAAAATTTATTATTATTAGATCCAAAACTATCATGAATCTTTGAAATTTCAAAAATATCATTATCTTTATTATTTACTATATCTATTTTAAAAATTCCGGGATTAGCTTTGAACTGAAAATAACCAAAATTATTCATAATTATTGTGTCAGTAACAAAGTTATCTTTTTTAGTTTTAAGAAACAATTGAACACCTGCGGGGACATTTTGTGAGTTAATTTCTTCTGCATATCCTTCTATAAGTATATATTTAAGTTCATAGATAGCTCTGACTTTCTTGACCCCTCTTGACGATAAATCAGACAATAAAAGATTGTCTAAATCATAAATGGATTCTTTTTGAGTAACAATCCATGATTCAAGAAAATCGTAGTCAATAGTATATAAATGAGATGCAGGTAACCCTTCAAAGACAGCATTTGGATAAATTAAATTACTAAAAATAAATAAATAAATAACATTTGGTATTTTTTTATTTACCCATTGTTATCAAACTTCAATGAAGGGTTCAAAACATAACGATAGAAACGATTAATAGATAACTTAGATACTTCCTGTAATGGATTCAAATACACTTCTAAATATACGCCATGTATTTGTTCTAAGACCTAAATTTTTAGAACCATTTTTAAATATATATTTTTCGTACACTTAAAATAGGAACAAGTTTCTGAGATATTTCATTTAAAGGATCTAGTATAACTTTAACTTCAAATATACTTTTTTTTTGATCTCCTAATGTAAATGATGGTGTTAATTTTCTAGCTAAATCATATATTTTGTCTCTGCCAGAAAATGAAGAATAACTAGAATCATGTTTTTCAGAAATAATATTAGATAATATTATTGAAGATAATACTGGAAAAAATGTTTTATATCTAACAAAAGATTTATTTTTTATTACTCGTTTTTTGTATTTACCTTGGAACTTTAATCTTTAATTTCTTAAAAATAGTTTTTAATGGAGAAATAATTGAAATATTATAGAAATTTCCTAATGATTTAAAATCATCAAATACAAAATCACACGACTCAGGTAATGGTCCAATAACCTTAAATTATATTAAAAAAAGTAGATAAAAATATTCAAATATACATAGCCATTTGCCAATAATCCAAATTCTCCTGGCGAAAATTCCAACTTATCTAGTAAATTTCTCATATTTTCCCAATATAATTTAGCTTTTATAGAATTTAATAGAAATTCACTAGAATTATACATATCTAAAATAAAATAGGGATATTTTATTTCTTTAAAGTCGTTATAATTATTTAAAAGTGTTTCAATGTAATTTAATATAGATTCTGTAACATTAATATTTCTTTCATTTAAAAGAAAAAGAAATAAAGAAAAATTGTTAAATTTATTTTCATTATTAAGCTTAGGATTGTGTAAAAATCTCAAACTAGTATATGGATATTCTATCTAAATTTTTTTTATAAAAAAAAATAATAAACCAGAAAATACATACCATATATTTCAAAGAAGATTTCATAAATTCAAGTCCTTTTTTTGTATCAAAATCAGCAATTAACCAAAAACTTAATTCTGTATTTAAGTTCTCTATAAAAAATAAGTTTATAATAAATATTTAGAAAAAAAATAACCATTAATAGAAGAAAATTTCAGATTTTCATCACTATAAACATAATCAATTAACTTCTTAGATCTAATCATTTTATTTGAAGGATATATATAAACATTGCGTTCATAAACAGAATCCTCTAAAAGATAATCAAGGATATTTACGTCATTAGTAAGAGATTTTTTAATAATCTAATCATATAGAATTAATCTTATAATAAATAAATAACTATTCTACCTTTTCTTTAATAATATTAACATCATTCATGAAAATCTCAAATGCCAAAGTCCCCCAGTTCTATAAATAAGTTTAAAAAAAAAAAATTAAAAATCCAATATATATATTACTTGATTCTTTTTTATAAATTTCCCATTTACGATTAAAAAATCATCATTTTCTATATTAAGTCTAGAAGACCATTTTTTTGCACCAAGTATATATTGCTCTATTTTTTCAGATCTTATAATATTGTCAATATTTATTTCTTTGAGATTAAGATCTAAATCATATTTAAATACAATATATCTATAATTTCTGGATAAAACAGTTTTATTATGTCGAAGATTTGGTTCAAGCTAAGAACGTAAAAATAATATAATTAATAAAAACAACATACATATAACATATATTCAATTGCAGACTCAATACCATAAGTATTAAATAAATGATAAAAAATTTTAATTAAAGGAATATCTATTAAAGTCAAAATATTATAAAAATAAAAAATATACCTTTTGGATCTTTTAATATAGGAAAAATCCCAAATCTTATAGGAAGAAGATTTTGAATAAAAAGAAATATATCTTTAAACATCGATAAATCGATTTTTTTTGAAAAATCTAAAGGTATAATTACATGGTGTAAATTACGCCGCACCATATGTAATTGTTCATTAGGCAAATCATTAAAATACTATTAATAATAATTTTTTTTTCATTTAAAAAAACAGAATACATACGTGATAAATATCATTAGAAAAATGCATATAATTAGGATCATTTTCTATATCATTTAACCATATAATATTTTTCCCGCCCTCATAGCTATCTCGAAAATCAAACCTAGTATTTAAAAACGTATTAAATAAATTAGAAACATCTCCATTAGTTATTAACGATTTTGCTTGTTTTAGAGTTAATCCTAATTTTTGTAAAGATGAAACTAAATCGTGCTCTTTTTTTAAATATTTCAATAATGAAAAACCGTTTATCTTATATGGATCAACTTGAAGTCCATTAATAAAAAACATTGTTTTTTCAGGGCCAAGATATTTATAATTAGATGCCATCTTTTTCAAATTTTTTTTACTTATTTTTATAGTTGATAAATATGAAGCATATTTTGGAAAGTCCTGAAGAACAAGATTAAGAGTTTCTAATGGCGTCTCACTTTGCATAACAAACTGAGCAACAGATAATCCTAATTCTTTTAGCTCTGTATTTGTTAATGATTTAATTTCATCTCCTTGAATATCAGGTAAAAAAGAGTTTGAACCACGATTGGAAGAATAGCTTTCAAGAGGCGTCTTTTCATAAACATCTATTTTCTTGTATAAATTAAATAGAAATACATTATCAAATACCTTCAACAATTTTCCTATCATCTATAACCAAATAATCTGTTTTTTTTAGAGAAGCTTGAACACCATATCCACTTAAATATAGCGGAGTTGAATAAAAGGTTCCTGGTTTGTGACGAAAAATGTATTTTAGATTCCCTAATTTAGCTTTTTCATATAAAAAAGAATGATAAACCGCATAATCATCAGAACTTAAATCTGCATATAAAACAGCTAAAACGGGATTATTATTTTTTCCGTTATAAAATACATGATCAAATGATAACAATTTTGTTGATCTATTTTTGATTAATTTCTAAAAAAAAAAAAAAAAATATAAACTTTGTATCTTCATTTTCAATATTTCCTAATTTTGAAAATTCATCAATACTGCAATACTGTCTTTCGTTAACCAAAATCCAATTTTTACATTCTAAAGTAAAATTTCTACTAATCATTTCCGAAATAACAGTATCATTATAATAGCGATAATATGTATGTACTTTTGGCGCAGATGATTGAAGTGCCAATTCATAATCCAATATTGATAAAGATACATTGTCCGTTAAAATTTTAGAATCATAAACTAAATTACGTAAATAATGATAGTTATCTGAATTGAATTCTGATAATATCTGCTTTTTTTTCGATATAATATCAAGTAATGGAAAAAAAAGAGATTCTTTTTGTGCTGCAACTGTTTCTCTAAAATAATTTAATTTTTTTTTTCATATCCTTAAAAACTTACAAAAATACACTTACAAATGGAGGTGCTTCGAAGGAAGAAGTCAAATAAGCATTTATAATAGGTGATCCTAATGATATTTTACAAAATATACCTAAAATGAATACAAAAACAGCACTTTTTGCCCCCAACATAGCGTTTATATTTGTTAGAAGCATTAATAAATCATAAGTAGAAATCGATGCTTCAAACAAGATTTTCGAAAAATTCAAATTTTTAAATATATGAAAAATATTGGAAACATGTGTTCTAACATAAATATAATTAATTGCTTTTTATAGGCAATTCTTATTATATATATATATATATATTGTATATTATGTCAAAAACAATTTTTAAAATTTCATAAAAGCATCTAATTATAGAAAAAATATTAATATAATTTCATATTTATAGTAATTTCTTGTTTTAAAATAATATATATATATATATATATTTGTGTAAAAAACTTGATTTAATATTTATTTATCTATATATTTAATATGGGTCAACATTAATGTGTTAAGTTTAGTTTTTTTAATCATTAAAAATCACTTAAGAAAACTAAAATCACAAAAAAAATACAAAACATAAATTATCAAAGTTTTTGTTTAAAATAATATCAATATAAACCAAAATATAACAAAATAAAAAGATGGATAATGTCAGGAACTTTCATCATCTTAGAACATATAAAAAGACAATCTAATAGATATATGAATTTACCAAATGTTTTTTTATAAAGTGTGTAGATGTAAGCTAATTTTTGTCATTAATAATGTCAAACTTAATAAAACAAATATAAAAAACAATAAATTTCATAAGAATTAAAATATCAAAATTTCGGGAAACGTTAAACCTTAACGTGTCAAAGATGCAAATATTCACTAAAGTATAAAATATAAATATTTTAGCAAAGTTTTTTATATTATTTAGTTTGAATCCAAGTCTTCTAGAGTAAAAGGAGTTGCTTTTCATCCTAAAAGACCTTGGATCCTCACATCATTGCACAATGGAACTATTCAATTATGGTAATATCTTTATAAGGTTTTTTTGTAAAATAAAAAATTAAATATTAAATAGGGACTATCGTATGGGCACATTGATTGATAGATTTGATGAACATGATGGTATATTTATTTCTTGTTGACTTTTTGTTGACTTTTATATAGGCCCTGTTCGAGGTGCTTTTTATTTTTATACTAATCTATTTTTTTATTAATCTATTAGGAATTTCGTTCCACAATACGCAATCATTATTTGTCTCTGGAGGTGATGATTACAAAGTTCGTGTCTGGAATTATAAATCAAGGAAACTTTTTTTTACACTTAGCGGTCATCTAGATTATGTTCGAACAGTTTTTTTTCATCATGAATATCCATGGATTCTTTCATGTTCAGATGATCAGACTATACGTATATGGAATTGGCAGTCTAGAAGTTCAATTGCTATTCTTACAGGCCATAATCATTATGTTATGGTAATTAATCATTTTAACATATTTTTGCAAGTTTAGTTTATTTTTTAGTGTGCACAATTTCATCCTAAAGAGGATCTCATTGTTTCTGCTTCTTTGGATCAAACAATTCGTGTTTGGGATATCTCAGAGCTTCATAAAAAAAGTACAACTCCTTTAACTTTAGAAAATCAATCAGGAAAATCTCATACACAAGCTTCAGATCTTTTTGGGAATAATGGTGTAGTTGTTAAATATCTTCTTGAAGGTCATGATCGTGGGGTTAATTGGGTATCTTTTCACCCAACTTTACCTCTTATTATTTCTGCAGGAGATGATCGTTTAATTAAACTCTGGCGCATGAGTGGTATTGTTTATTTATTTGTTTTTCATTTAGTTTTATTTTGTTAGAAACAAAAGCATGGGAAGTTGATACATGCAGAGGGCATTTTAATAATGCGTCTGCTGCATTATTTCATCCTCATCAAGATCTTATTCTTTCTGTTGGAGAAGATAAATCAATACGTATTTGGGATCTTAATAAGCGTACTAGTATACATTCATTTCGTCGTGATAATGATAGATTTTGGGTTATTGCAGTACACCCTGAAATCAATCTTTTCGCTGCCGGTAATTTTTGCTTTTAAGTGTATTTAATATTAAATATAAAAAGGTCATGATAGTGGGGTCATGGTTTTTAAATTAGAAAGAGAAAGACCGGCTTACACAATTTACCAAAATACCCTTTTTTTTGTAAATAAAGAAAACTATATATGTTCGTTTGATTTAAAAGGAGACGCTAATGAATCATATATCATTTCTCTCAGGAAACTGGGGAATCTCTGGAAGAAGCCACGTACTATTTCATATAACCCCTCTCAAAGAATGATCTTGGCATGCTCCTCGGCCGATGATGGTATTTATGAAATTTTTAATGTATCATCAAATGAAGAAGAGCTTTTAAATTTTACAGAATATAAAGATCATACACTTACATATGCGGATCAAGACTCTGAAAAAATGACAGGTTCTGCTGTTTCTGCTATATTTGTAGCTCGTAATAAATTTGTTATATATGACCGTTCTGATCAAACTATTAAAATTAAGGATTTATCGAATATTACTTCAAAAACTATTCAACCTCCTGTCACTGTTAATGATATTTTTCCTGCAGGGAATAGAAATATTATTATTTCTTCGTCTGCATCGGTTATTTTATATGACATTCAACAAAAAAGTATTATTAATCAGCTCTCTATTTCTCAGATAAAATATGTTGTTTGGTCAAATGATGGGGAATATGTTGCTCTTCTTAGCAAACATATGATAACCATAGCAACAAAAACCTTAAAACAATTATGTTCTTTACATGAAACAGTACGCATTAAAAGTGCGTGTTGGGAAGATTCTAATGTTTTGATATATTCTACTCTTAATCATATTAAATATGCTCTTTTAAATGGGTATGAGCTGCATAACTTTTTTTAAATTAATAAAAAATAGTGACAATAACATTATCCGTACTATAGATCATCCTATTTATCTTGTACGAGTAAAAGAAAAAACTGTATATTCTCTTGATAGAGATTCAAAATTAAAATTTATAAATATTGATCCGACAGAGTATCATTTCAAACTTGCTTTAATAAACAAAAATTACAAAGAAATGTTTCATACTATTCGAACATCAAATCTAGTAGGACAAAGTATTATTAATTATGTTCAAGAGAAAGGATATCCAGAAGTACATATATATTGTCTTTAATTTATCTTAAATATTAACATATGTTAGATTGCTTTACAATTTGTACAAGATCCACAAGCTCGGTTTGAACTTTCTTTAAGATGCAACAATCTTGAGCTTGCGTTAAATATGGCCAGGAAAATAAATAAACCGGAGATTTGGAATTTTCTTAGCACAGAAGCACTGCTTCAGGGGAATCACCAAATTGCTGAAATATCTTATCAAAAAACTAAAAATTTTAACAAGCTTTCTATGTTATATTTAATAACTGGTAATACTAATAAAATAGAAAAAATGTTGAAAATTGCAGAAAATCGCGGGGATTATACAAGTAGGTTTCATAATGCACTTTTCTTAGGCGATATCAAATCTCGTATACAAATATTTAAAGAAATTGATCAATGTAAATTCTTTATGTTAATATTTTATACTAATGAATTACAGATGCGTTGGCATATGCTACTGCTAAAACATATGGACTTGTAGATTATTGTAATTCTATTTTAAAAGAAGCAGGTATTGCAGAAAGTGATATTAAAATTCCTTCTGGAGAAATTTTATTGCCTCCAAAACCTTTATATAAAACGTTTGAAGCTAACTGGCCTCTAAAACCTGTAACACAGACCTGGATAGAAAAAGCTTTATTTGAACAACTTCACTCAATGACTATAAATGATCAATATCCTCATTATAATGATATTGATACTATGATTGATATAAACGATAAGTCCAGTATAGACAATCAGAAAGATATTGCATCTGAAAATACGGATAATGAAGGATGGGATATAGACGATGATATAGTTATAAATACAGCAACGCAAAGTGATGAAGATTTAGAGATTATGACAGATATTTCTTCTGGAATTAAAGAAACGGATCACTGGATTCGGAATTCTCCTCTCGCAGCAGATCATATTGCAGCAGGATCTTTTGAAAGCGCAATGAAGGTAAAAAGAAACTTAAATATACTATTTATTTATTTATTTAAAGTTACTTAATCGACAAGTTGCTATCGTTAATTTTGAACCTCTTAAATCAAAATTTATGATGATTTTTCAAGCATCAAGAGTGTTTTTACCTGCGTCTCCTTCTTTACCATCACTTCATTATTATCTTCGAAGAACAAAAGAAACTGATTCAAAAAAACTGCTTCCCAGTACCCCGTTAAGTTTAAATATGACTTCAAAACTCCTTCAAAATGGCTATCAACTTGTCAAAGCTAATAAATTACTAGAAGCTATTGATGTTTTTCGTAATATACTATATAATCTTTTATTGACAGTTGTCTCTACAGAATCTGAAGAAAATGAAGTATACCATTCATATTATTATCGGTTTTTTGCTAATTATCCAAGATAACCCAATTAATTGAAATTAGCCAGCAGTATATTGTTGGTTTATCTATGGAATTGAAGAGAAGAGAACTTCCAGCAGAATCAATAGAACTTAATCTTGAATTAGCTGCCTATTTTACACACATTACACTTCAGCCTTCTCACAAACAAATTGCATTACGACAGGCAATGAACTTATCATACAAAAACAAAAACTTATTTAGTGCATCGCATTTTGCAGCTCGATTATTAGAGCTTAATCCTTCTAATCAAATTGTAGAGCAGGTATAATTTTGTTTTTTTTTTTTTAAAAAAAACATTAAATTACTATTCAGGCGCAAAAAATTCTTTCAATTGGAGACAGAACACCCAAAGATATCATAGAAACAAAATATGACCCATTTACTGATTTTGATATATGTTCGAAATCATATACTCCTATATATGAAGGCTCTTCTAAAGAACTATGCCCATTTTGTAAAGCCAAATATTTACCGGAATACAAAAAAACGCTATGTATAGTATGCAAACTATCAAATATAGGAGCATCGGCCACAGGGATGCGTAATAGAATAATTATAAAATAAGTTATCTGGTGTTAGACTTACATTTTAAATATGAATTTATATCTTTCATCATTTTAAAATGAACGCATTTGTATTATGAAGTTAATATTAGAAATTATATTCTCCAAATTTCTACCCCTATTATATCAAATCGCTCACCAGGCTTTACACTATCACTAAGAGCTTCATTATTAAAAGTTTGTGTTGAAGTAGAGATTCCTTTTTCAAGTCTACTGTCTAGCCATAATCCACATTTTCCATCGCCTCCACCAATTGATAGAAAGGAGTTATCACAGAAAATGATATAATTATTTATTCCTGTAGGCATAAATACCTTTAATCGAAGTTTATGTTCGTTTTTATTTTCTGTTGAATCACTTGAAATCATTTTCCAAATAAAACTAAAATATTCTAAGCAAATTATACAAAACATTTAAAGTATACCATTCCATAGAACCGTAATAAGACGTACTTAAATGAGGATACTCGTTAATAAACGCACCAAAAATCTATCAAATATAGGTTTTTCCAATCAATATAAAATATTTAACCTACATGATTATCACTATCCTTAACAACTAACAAAAACCCATGTCTGGATCCAAATACACCTCTATTTTGGAAAGATTTTGAATATAATGTAAGTAAACTCGCACCATGATAATCTAAAGAATAAACTAATTTCCACTTATCTTGTAACTGAAGGCGAGGAGGCAAGAACCCACGGATGTTTTCCACAAGCTCTTCTGTTAAATTTACAGTCCATTTTTCTTTGTTATAACCATATAAAGAAACGGGAACAAGTGGCGGAAGAACAAGAGATGTTGATTTATATTTAGCCACAGAAGAACGTTTAAGTTTCAAAAAACAAGAAAAAAAGGGAATCGAGGGTTTCAAATTCACTTCCAAATCTATAAAAAATCTAAAACAAATATTAGTTTATAGTTTAACCATTCTTTTAGTGTCTTATCAACAAACTTAAAATAACAGTAAATACAAATATTAAAACTATAATTAAAAAAAAGAACCCTCCCAGTTTAACAAAAATCCAAAGATATTCTGAAAATAATATTAAATGACTTTATTTTTTAACTAAAATCTTTTTATTTTTTTTTCTTACTAATACGATAGTCTTTGAATCCACTTTATAAATATCAAAACAGAAAAAAATATTTTGTTTTTTATGTAAATTAATATGTTTTAAAATTGTTATAAAAGTTATTTATGATCGTTTTTTGTTCCATTTAGTCCTAAAACTTGATCCATAATTTCTTTTTTACTTTGAATATTTTTATTAACCAAACCTAAAATAAGGTCCATTTCATAAGTTTTACACTTGTTTTCAGAGACAGAATGGTTTATTAAATTTAACGCCTTATCAACATTATCTTTTTTTTGTTGTACATCTTGAGCATCAAGCATATTTTCATAATTTATTAATTCTTGTAATGCGAAAGATGGTTTTCCCGGGAAAATCTCAGTTTTAGATCCAACTAAAGAAGGTTTCACTTTTGGAAAATCTCCATAACCAAATAATATTCTAGATAAGATTTTTAAACGCTCTGGATCCATAGTTTTTTCAAATTTTTTCAATAAAAGCGTTTGAGTACGTTCTTGAGCACTTAAAACTCTTTTTTGACGCGGAAAAAAACGAGAAACTAAAGTATTTTACAAAAAATAGTACTGGAAAGCATTTTTACCCTTTTTTCTACGTTTTTTTCTTGACTTTTCTCCACTTTCTTTTGAAACATGTAAATCATGTCTTTCAACATAAGAATTAAGCGTATTTTCAACATCATAGAATGTTCTTTCAGAAGAAAGAGCTATATTTGTCTCAGAAAGCTCTGATCTGTCAAACTCTTTAAGAAATAAAGATGCTTCTTTTTCTAAAAAACTCATTTCTCAAGTCACGATAAGAACTTAAGATTAATAAATATAAGAGAAAATTAAAGTGAAAAATAGTTTTCAAATAAATTTATTTTTACTTTTTTTATACACTTTTTTGAAAAAAAAAATAAAAATAATATAAAAAAGAAATAATCTATAATATAAATCAAAAGCTTTTAAATAAATTTTAAAATACCGCATCTTAGATCCACAGCTTTTTATCATTTAAATAATGCATATGAAATTTTAAATATTTCATTGTATTTTTATTTAAAATTTTTATTAAATAAAAATTATAAAACACGAAAAAATTCATAAGATTGTATTTTCTGGAATTTCTTCGTCCATATGAAATTGAGTTTCATCATCAACTGTAATAAGAGTCTTTTTAACAATTCCATTGCTGTTTGTTGATAAACCATTTTGATTTATTTTTTCACTTAATTTCTGTTCTAATGGAGAAAATAAATTCTTAGAAAAAGAAATATTGTTCCTTTTCGTCGCATCTAACATTACACTTGGTATCTGAAGTTCATTTGTTTGACAATAATTATACTCATTATAATAGGGCTGAACAAATTCGTGATATGAAGTAATTTCCGGGGAATTTTTTATAACCATGTTATCAGAATATTCGCTATATTTAGAAAAAAATGCGCAAAACCTTGAAGACGGTGACGTCCCAAAGCTTGATGGATTTGATCGAAAGTTAATATTAGAAACGACTTCATTGTCATCAGTTTTCTGAAATTGAAATTCATTAAATGTAAATGATTTTTGTGAAACAAGAGGGGATATCTTTTCTTTTGTAACCGACTTAGGTGACTTTTCATCACTATTTTTAAAACTAGCTGAATTTTTCCATGGATCATACCAGGTATCTTTAGAGAAAAATGACGAGACATTATATATGTTATTATTATTATCTGTAAATTTATTTGAAAAGATTGAATGTGTCAAATCACTTTCTGTTTTCAGTGTCTTTTCAAATTTAGAAAGAGAGGAATTATCAGAAAAGACTCTCCTTGGATTATCCAGAAGAGGAGAAATGGCTGTATTTTTATGTTGTAAAGAGGAATGTATCGCATCTTTACCAGAAAGTGATAAAGAAGAAATATCTGGATAATCAAATTTCGTAGAAACAGAGTCGGCAAGTATTTCATTATTAGAAAAATATGTTTTGTTATAGTTAAAATTTGGAGACAACCGTGTTTCATGAAAAGAGGTATCTTTAGAAGATTCCAACGATTGCATCAATTCTAAATTAATGTCAAAACTGAAATAAATACTTCTTTATAAAATACCAGAATGATTAGTAAAAGTTGAAGATTGGGGTATCTGAATATTATTTTCCTTTGAAAACAACTTATTTGATATCATTAAATTGTCGTCTATAAAAAAATTGTATTCCCGAGTTGTTGCAGGCGCATTGGAAAGTGTTTCTTGCAAAAGATAACTATGAAGCATAGGCGTTGTTTGCTTCATTTCTTCTGAAATACCGTAATTCAAGCCATAAGGAAAAGCAAGAGCCTGCGTCTCCGAACGCCTTCCATCAAGATATACATGTGCCAATGCACACTTTGCACCAAATTTGCAATTTCCTAGTCTTGTTAATATTTTCATCCTTTTTAATAAGATATTCAACCTTTTTGAAAATATTTGCACGGAGCCCCTTCTGATTCAAGATTCAAATTATGGGAAAAAGGACAATTTCTTCCCGCTATTTGTCGTTAATTTTCCCCTGTAAACCCCGTTATTTAGACGCAAGCATAGGATCACCAAATGCAGCATCTAAACAACAAAAACGCACCTGTACACATTCCCTGACGGTAGAACTTGCACGGAACATGCTGTAAATCTAAAAATATTCAATTAATACACATCTAAAATACCTTTTTTTACAAAAACTTACTTTTCAAATTTAATTGTGCTCGTGATTCCGTTGTCCCTTCATTTTCTCCTCCTTTAACCTTCTCAAAACTCATCATACGCCCAGAATTCTTCATTTTCCCTACTTCTCCTCCATATTTTGCCATCACCTTTTATATTTGTTGAAATATACAAATTTATGGTTTTTCTTAATAATGAATGAGGTACGATTGATCCAAAATATCTTTATATAGGAGAAAGAAAGGAAAAGAAGAGAATGTAATTTTATACATGAAAAAAGGGACATTAAGATTTTTTTATGTGACAAGATGAATATAAGAGTATTGAATAACTGATAAGAGAAGTAAAAGAGGAATAAATGGGAAAAAAAGGTGAAGAAGAGGAAGACTAAGTAAGAAAAATGGAAAATTAGCAAGAGTAATGAATCTGCGTGTTGAGGAAAACAGATGAAAAAGATTCCGTGTATTTTTTTTTTTAAAAATTAAATTGACAAAATGTTGAAAACAAAGTGAGGTGTATAAAGGAGAAAAAAAAGAAAACCAATACATAAAACAAATGGTGAAAGATAGAAAGCGAATACATACATATATATATATATATATAAATAAAAACTTTTCTGAAATTATGCCTAAAGAACCCGATGTTAAACGACTATAAGAAAAGTAAAAAAGATCATATGTAAGTTACTTGCAAGATTAAATATTAAAGAAGCTGAGCAAAGCTTGAGCAAAGCTTGAGCAAAGAAAGGGTAAAAAGTGTTTTTTAAAAAGCATCATTTCAAGTAAAATCTAGGTATATAAAAATATTATTGAATGTTAGATAAAAGATCCGTGTTGAAGTCTATTTCATCATCCTCAATGCCAAGTCGTTCCTAGTCAAAAAATTATAAACATACGGATATAAAAAGATTAATTACTTTAAGTTCGACAGGAGAAGGAACACCTTCAGAAACTGCGTCCCAAAGGTTTCGAAAAATTGCTTTCCGATCTTTCCACATTTTTCGCATTTTTTCATAGTTCTTATTGATTTCTTCCATTTTTTCAACCGTAATGAGCCGGACTGTTCCTGATTGCAAAGAATTTAATCGTTTACTAAGCGTTGATATCTTTTTCTAGTCAGTTTTTGCCACACTTAATAATAAAAAAAAAAGAATACCTTTTTATCAAGATCTTTAGACATTTCTTCCAGTTCTACTGTTGTTTTTTGTGCAGTTAACGATTGAAGTGCTAAATATGAGATTTTCTTCTTATGTATCTTTTTACAAAAACCTACTTTGTTTCATTTGTTTATTTGAATCTTGCAGAGATGTAATTTCCTGCCTCAATTCCTCTATTTTTGCATCCATTATAGCCAATTCTTCGGGAGACGGATTTTCAAATTGATCCTATATCAACATCTCAATTTTTACATCTTCAATATGATATAATGAATCTCCACTTGATCAATAACGTATACAGATTGTTTTCCTAATCCAGGAAAAAAAAACCCCATCAAATCCAATTTACATGTAAAAAAGTATCGTTTTACCATACGTCTTACATCGAACATCTCCACGCTCACAAAGCGTCGTCAACACCTTTGCCAACGCATTTTTTGTAACCGCATTATGCAAATTTAAACAAATATCCGCTAAAACCCCCCATTAATCACCCTCTTCTTCCATTCATACAAACACCACAATTCATACTTGCAGAATAAGGACGGTTTGTCTTTTTTAAATACTCCAAAACAAGCGCTTCTAAAAAATAAACATCAGAAACATTCTTTTTATACGTTTTAACCCTCTTTTACCGTCATCTTTCTTTGCTGACTGGCCTTTTGTCTTTGTCATTATTTTTCTGCAGTCGACGACGTCCGTTCTCTCACACGTTGATATCAACCTCTTGTGCAGCGTTTAAACACTGCAACGTCAAAAAAACAAATAATTTTAAAAAATGAGGAAAAATGTTGCGTTCTCACGTTATTAAGAGAAGAAAAAGCAGTGAAACATGTTCTAATTCGTGTCTGCGGGAGCCGCTGTATGATATTGGCAATGTTCTTTCAAGGGCGTTTAAAGTTCCTGGTTATAAAAAAGAAGCGGATGAAAAACGGTGTCTTCGTAAGATAAAGAGGGTGCGTTATGAAGAGGATGCTTTGGGGTGTCAGAAGGATGTTTTTTTTCAAAAAGAAAATGAAAAAACGCAAGGAAAAGACTATCCTGTATTTCAGGCGAAAAATGTATCGGCAGTGTTGAAGCAGAAGTTTTCAGTGCCTATGGCAAATAAGGAAGAGTCGGAGAGGTATGGGAAGAATCGTTTGCCGCCGACTTTAGGGACTCTTCGGCCTGCAAAATTCGTACCTCGACCTCTTCATGATCCATGTGGAGAATTTTCGATTGTTTTGTATGATCCAACAGTGGATGATATCCCTGGTGAAAACGAGGAGAAGGGGGATGGTGAAGAGAAGCAGAAAAGTGCGTCAAAAACACATAAATCACTTGCGGAAATACTTGGTATAAAAAAACAAGAAAAATACCCAAATGTTGCAGTAGTCATAGATCCAAAATTGTCAAAAGTACTTCGTCCACATCAAATAGAAGGAGTGAAGGTGAAAAAATAGCAGGAAATTTCGTTTGTCTTATATTCTTAGTTTCTTTATAAATGTGTAACAGGTATGATTGATTCTCGTGCAAATGGATGTATTATGGCAGATGAAATGGGTCTTGGAAAAACGGTTTGAGGAAATTTCATTATTTTTTTGTTTTAATAGAAATTAGCTTCAATGTATTACACTTATGTGGACATTACTTAAACAATCTCCTCAGGCCAAGCGCTCGACTATTCAAAAAGCTATTATAGTATGTCCATCATCTTTAGTTAAAAATTGGGCAAATGAATTAGGTATGAGTAAGTCTTATCATAATTAACTAATTAAATATTAGATAAATGGCTTGGAAAAGGAACAATTAATTCACTTACTATAGATAAAAAAAGTAACCGAGATCAACTTATCTCTTCTTTATCTAAATGGATATCTGCTACAGGGAAAGATATTGTGCAACCTAGTTTGTATTCAATATTTAGCGTCATGTTTAATTGTATTTAGTTCTCATAATTTCTTATGAAACATTAAGAATGAATATTGATCAATTGAAAAAGTCACCTATTGGTCTTCTTTTATGTGATGAAGGGCATCGATTGAAGAATAGTGAATCTTTAACTTTTTCCGCTTTAGATTCTTTACAAGTACAACGTCGAATAATTTTATCAGGAACTCCCATACAGGTATTGTTTAAAAATCGAAATTCGTAACCTTATTCTTTCAGAATGATTTATCAGAATATTTTTCACTTCTTAATTTTGTAAATCCAGGATTGTTAGGTTCCCGAAGCGAATTTCGTAAGACATTTGAACTTCCTATTTTAAAGGGACGAGATGCATTAGGTACAGACAAAGATCGTGAAATAGGAGATCATAAACTTGAAGAACTTAGTGTTCTTGTAAGTAGGTTTATTATTCGTAGAACTAATGATATTTTATCGAAATATCTTCCTGTTAAATATGAATATGTCATTTTCTGTAATCTTACTTCTTTTCAGAAAGATTTATATCAAAGTCTTATATCAAGTCGTGAAGTTAATAACATTGTCAAGGGTACTGGGAGTCAACCATTAAAAGCTATAGATTTTTTGAAAAAACTTTGCAATCATCCTGACTTATTGGATGTTGAAGATGATTTAAAAAATTTCAAACATTGTTTTCCGGATGATTTTATTTCAAAAGGGTTAAAAGACAGAGATAAAGATATGAAGATTTGGTATTCTGGAAAAATGATTCTCCTTGATCGGTAATTTACATATTTATATTGATATTTATTTGATTTGTTAGTATGCTTGCAAAAATTAAAAAAGACACGAATGATAAAATTGTTCTTATTAGTAATTATACACAAACACTAAATCTTCTAGAAAAACTATGTAGATTGAGAAGGTGAATTGCAAAAATAATAAATATTACTTTTAACCTTCATAGATATGAAACATTACGTCTTGACGGAACAATGAATACCAATAAGAGACAAAAACTTGTGGATAAATTTAACAATCCTGAAGGACAAGAGTTTGTTTTTTTATTAAGCAGCAAAGCTGGAGGATGTGGGCTCAATCTTATTGGAGCAAATAGATTAATTTTATTTGATCCAGGTTTGTCATTATCTTATTTTTCAAATTACTTATGTTTTAGATTGGAATCCGGCTGCAGATCAACAAGCATTGGCTCGTGTATGGAGAGATGGGCAAAAGAAAGATTGTTTGAAAGAAAAAAATTGCTTGCAAACAATACTAATTTTTTTTAGGTTTTATTTATCGTTTTATTGCAACTGGTACCATTGAAGAAAAAATTTTCCAGCGTCAATCTCATAAACAGTCTTTATCATCATGTGTTGTTGATGAAGCACAAAATGTAGAAAGACATTTTTCTTTTGACAGTCTACGACAACTATTTGAGTTAAATCTCAATACTTTATGTGATACTCATGATACTTTTAAATGTAAAAGATGTAAAAATGATAAACAATTCATCAAAGCACCTGCACTACTCTATGGCGATACTAGTACGTATGTTACTCTTGTTTTTGTAGAAGTATTTTTAATATTAGAAATAGTTGGAATCATTTTTCGAAATTTTCTCTTGAAAAAATTAATGATTTTTTGCTTTCACAAGAAACAAAAAATGATACAGTTTCTTTTGTTTTTCAATATATAAGTCATTGATTTTTTCTCTTTAATACTTGTTTTTTTTAAATATCATCTTAAAAAAAATATTGCATCAACTTTTAACATTTTAGGGTTTTTGATTATTTACTATATTTAGTATTTTTTTAGCATTATTTTTAGAAATAAATAATGTATACGCATTTGTTATACTTAATTTCTAATAAAATTTAGAAGTTATTTAATATATTTATTTTTTATAATTTAAGTCGCGAAATCTTAACGTAATAAGATTTTAATTTACGTGTATTAGATAATCAAAAAAATGGTATTTTTAGAAAAGTTTTTGGATAAAATACCATTTGAAAATATAGAAAATATAAATTTATCAAAGTAGTTCTTTCTTTTCTAAAGAAATTGTATTTAAAGTGATAAAAGGCAGCCTTTACGAACATATCGAAGACAAAAACAAGAAACATTAAGTCCAATAATTTTTAATCATGAAAATAGCACATTAAGCACGTAAATAGCATCTAAATGTTCTTTTAAGTGATTTATAGTTGTTATTAGGTCTTTATTTATTCCTTCAAAACAACCTTATTTTAAATCTTTTAATTCAGAAAATCAACGTGAATTCTTTTCTTCTCAAATTAAACCACGTACTTCATCAAAAGAGAATAGTATGTCTAAACTCAAATTATGTGTAAAGAAATCGGATTGTTTAAAAAAAAAGAAATCTATTGCTAAACCGAAATTTACACAGCTTTGTTTAGATCTTCTTCCTTCTAGAATTACATGTCCTAATTGTGGCATGTCGTATACACGTGGATCAACAGAGGATGAACTGATTCATATAAAGTTTCATTCTCGATCTATTGGAGGCATTGATTATTCACCAAATTCTGTTAAAGAAGTCTGGGGTGAAAATTCAAATAAAATTATCATGATTACTATGTCTTCTCCATTTAAAGAAATAAAAAAGGCGAAAGAAATATTAAGTATTGTTGATTTAGAGCTTGGAAGTGTAAGTTCGTTTCCAGATTCCACAGATCAAAATAGTTCTTCAATTAAACAATATAAATTTTTTCTTTATTTAAAAGGAAAAAAATGTGTCGGTCTTATTTTAGTAGAACCAATTCAGTCAGCATATCCTGTTTGTCCTTCATCTTCTCTATCAAGTTCTATTACTCTAGAATCAAAAATTTTATCTACTTATGTTATGGGAGTTTCACGAATATGGGTATGTAAAACCTATAGGAGAGAAAAAATTGCAACAAAGTTATTAAATATTGCTTGTAATTATTTTGTTTATGGAATAACTGTTAAAAAACAAGAAGTTGCTTTTAGTCAGCCTAGTGAAAGTGGGAAGTTGTTTATTGAAAGTTGGGCAGGTAAAGAATTTAGTGTTTATATAGAAGAATAATGTAGATGATTTTTATATGAATCTACATATTAAACGATATATTATTAATCTGCATTTTTTTAATATTTATCATGTTATTCTGTGGTTCTATTTTTTAGTATGTTTTGTACATTATTATCAGATGTTCTGAATTATAATTTAAAAATACATCTTAATTAAAAATATTTATATTTTTAATTAAAAAAGTTTGAAAAATGAGACAGAATTTTAAAGGAATAGTTGTTTCTTCAGGGTTAATGAAAAAAACAGTAAAAGTAAGAGTTGCACGACATGTTATGCATCCTAAAGTTCAAAAAGTTTTTAAACATTTTTTAATGAAAAAAAATATTAATTAAAGAATAGATGATTACTTTACACAAAAATTATTTAGTTCATGATGAAGCATCAATATGTGAGAATGGTGATGTAGTACGAATAGAAGCATGTCGTCCTTTGTCTGCAAGAAAACGTTTTTTTATTTCTGAAATTCTTCAAAAATCTAAAATTTCACAAAGTGTGATAAATCAAGCAAATCAGCAAACTCCTGCTAATGATAAACTACTTGAGGAATCTATGCCTCAGACGAAAAACAGCAACTAAATCTATACGTTATATATTTTTGAATATTCACTTGTATTTTTACACATAAAGATATATCTATGCAAAATATTTATGTATAAATGAATATGCAAGGAAATATAGTGTTTGAAACAAGTTATACGCTTTTATTAGCGATTTTAAGTATTCTGAGAATAAGTTCTTGTAAAAAATGCAAGAAAAAACGTCAAAATAATGAGTAAGGAATTATAAGCATTTTACTTTCATATTTTAAAAAAATGTTTTCCAACTTTAACATATTTGTTAATTTATTGTTATATATTAATATGCAAATAGTTTTTTTTAGAAATAAGAATGGTATATTAATCTGAAAAATATCAAACGTTCAATAAATAGTGGTTATTGGATTACTTGTAAACTCTCATAAGAAATACTGAAAAATAAATAATATTGAAGAGGAGAATTATTATTAAAATATCAAATTTACTATTTTAAATTTTTAAAAGAATTTTAAAATATAAAGTTACATTAATATTAGTTTTTCACTAAAATGACTCTAACATTGGCTTATTTAGCATAAAGCTTCTATATGTTTTTGAATTTCAATTTTATTAAGTTCATACTGTTCAATATTTGAATCAGATTCTGAGATAGAGTTTTGCCATCCAGCTCCAAATGTAATAGGCCTGAGTTCCCTTTGCATGCACATCCATTCTCCTCCCAAACACATAAAAACACAACTAATCACTTGGACAATCCACCAATATGTATTAAATGGGAAGTGCCCTGAATAAAAAAAAACAATAATAAGATGAATGGAATGCATTGTTAGCGTGAAGTCAAGTATTTGTTTAGTTCTTCTTATAATAAAGAAAAGAATAAAAATTCTATATCAAAAATTAGCATTGAAATAAGTATCAAATCAGTACTGCAAGCGCAGTCTAGCAGGTCTCTACCCAAATACACTATTTATATCCCATATAAAGCCTATAATACATGATTCTGTATCATCAAGTGAAACTTTGCGAAAATCAAAAATATAATCAAGAGAAATCTGTTTTTCCAAAATAATAAGTAAAAATAATACTAATGTCATCTCAGATAAATAAAATAGCGACTGAACAGCTACAATTTGACTAACAATAAGTATAGGATCGAATGTATTTCGAAAACCCATTATCTTTTATAATCAACTAATGTATTGATTTTTGTTTGCTAAAATTAAAAATTACTTGAAAAATACACTTTTAACGCTGAAAAAAAAACAATCCACAAATATTTAAAAAGAAGAACTTGATTTTACATATAAAAACATCACATTTTACTTAAAAATTGCTTTTTTCTTAAATTTTATATTCAAAATCTCGGTTTTTTTATGGTTCGTTTTATCGTTCTTAAGACAAAAAAAAGTATATTAAAATTTAATATAAAATCCAGGCTTTATAATCAATAATATACATGAATAATAGAACATTTTAATGTATATTTTTTCAAATTTATTGTATTTTAATCAAAAATAAACTCAAAAGTATTGGATTCGTTGCCGTGGAAACGATTACTGAACATTAGAGAATCTCAGCTTGTAAAAATATTAAAAAAAAACTTAAAATTTTTAAATAATATTAAAGATATTTTTTGTAAAATAAGCTTTTAAAACAACAAAATGAAGTAAGTTTTTAAATAATATTTTAAAAAATAGTTAAAAATGAGAAGTACTGTTCGAGAAATAGCTCGTATTAACGCAGCTCAAATGGGAGTTCCAGAATCTGAATCATGGCATGCACAGGTTATTTTTAATCTTTATTTTCAAGTATTTTGTGCGTTAATATGTTTTTTTAGTATAAAGATAGTGCGTACATTTATATTGGAGGGTTACCTTATGATTTAACAGAAGGCGATAT
Source organism: Pneumocystis oryctolagi (assembly GCA_017311285.1). Lineage (NCBI taxonomy): Eukaryota > Fungi > Ascomycota > Pneumocystomycetes > Pneumocystales > Pneumocystaceae > Pneumocystis > Pneumocystis oryctolagi. The sequence continues at coordinate 122,345 of JABTEG010000006.1, forward strand.
TATTTGTATTTTTAGCCAGTATTTTCAATATTATTTGTGAATAGAATGATAACTTTTCAAAGATATGGAGAACCACTTGATATTAATCTTATACGCGATAAAAAAACGGGAAAATCAAAGGGGTTTTGTTTTTTAAAGTATGAAGATCAACGTTCAACGATTCTTGCAGTTGATAATCTGTCTGGTGCAAAAGTATGAAAATTTATATTTTTTAGTACTTATTTATTGCTTTATAGGTTCTTGGGCGGATATTGAAAGTTGATCACGTTTTGAACTACAGACATCCTAAGCAAGATAGTGATGATGAACAGTCAGGAAAAATGATAGGAATGAATGCTGCACCGCCTATTTTAGAACAGGGTATGCAGACCTTTCATCTATGGTTTTTTATCATTAATAAATACATTAGAAGAAAAAGAAAAATCAAATAGTGAAGATGATTTTTCCAAAGGGATTGATCCAGATGATCCGTTACGCTCATATATTATAGAGAAACGCAAAAAAGAAGCAAGAAGGTTAAAAAAGCGTGAAAAGAAAAGGCGTCATTTAAATGATGATGATGATGAAAACAAAACCAGTTACAAAAGTCATAAAAAAGATTATTCTGAAAAAAGAGATCATTCTGAAATATGAATAATAAAAACCGATAATTTATATTTAAATGACAAATTTTGGAGTCGATAAAGATCAAGAACAGCAAAGTATTGTTTATATATATAATGATTATAAAATCTTTGTTAATATTTATACATTTATAATATTTCAAAAATAAAATTTTATTTCAAACAGTCTTGAATAGGTATTCCGGTGATTTCAACATATTGTTTGTAACCATCATATTTTATAGGACTAAGATTATATTTTTTCATAATTGAACTAAAATGTTAATAATAAGTGATTAAATCAAAAAAAAAAACTCTTATCTTACGGTGTAATGAATCTTCCGCCAATAAAGTGGCGTCCTTTAAAATACTGACTACAAGGTTTCGGTGCAGTTAGTGAAACAAGAAAGGTTGGTTTCCACTCAGAGGCTACGCCATTATCTGGAGGACCTGAAATATAGCATTAGTAGAAATATGTAAGATATGTACCTTTTTCAACATCCCAACCAGAGGGTATATCTACACTTGTGATTGGTACTTTTGCATGCTTAAGTATCTAAATTAAATAAGTACAAATGCAGTATCGTAAACATTGATAACATCAATCACTTCTATGAATGGGTCTCTTATTTCGCCTGAAAAACTAAATCCAAAAATAGAATCAATAATATGATCTGCTTCTTTAATTGCCGATAAAACATTATCAACAAAAGGAATTGACAATTCTTCAAGTTGAATGGATAATCTCTAAAGAAATATAATTACTTTTTTCTCATCTTTTGCAAATAACTACTTTCAATAATTCACTTTTTCCTCTTTTTGGATAATAAACGAAGGGCGTATAACCATAATGCCAAAGATGTCTTGCTGTAACGAGACCTATTCATTTACCAATTAATATTTCATTTTTCGTAGATAATATAAAACCATCTCCTCCATTGTTTCCTACATATATTTCATTGGTATTTGTGTATTTTTTTACTATTTTTTTTTCAGAAATTCACCTGGACCCGCAAGAATTAAAATCTTTTTCCCCTTCTCTATAGGATGTACGTCATGAATAACCTGAGAAACACTTAATCCCGCCAATTCCATTAATCTTCAAATATTAAAATCCTTTAACGTTTTCTTCAAAAATTCTTACTGATCTATAGAAAAGCCTTGCAAACAAAGATCTTTATCAATAGTAAGAGAAGATGCTCTATCTAAAGACTATAAAATAATTAAAAAAATAGTTTTGTTATTTTTTAAAAAGTACTTTAAGTTTCATAGTAAAATATGAATGTTGATGGTTTAAAAAGTTCCTGAAGATACAATAATTACGACAGTGCAGCATCGACAGCTGACGTTTTAACTTGTTGCAATAGAAATAGTGGTGTTTATAGAGTTTTAAAGCAAGAAAAAGGGTTATTTTTGAATGATATGGAAGGATCTAAAGAGAACAATGAGAAACGTGAGTTTTATATGTTTTTTTCTGTTTTAATTTTGAGTTAGATTACATTGAACATGCGATTCATTCTATGAATCCAGTGGTAATATTGATTGAAGAAAAAAAGGATAAAGATTAATGGTTTTTATGAAGAATCTTATTGAGAAAATTATTCGTGAACGGATTCTGGAGTGTCGGTATTTCAAAGAGATGTGTTTTGGATTAACAGGTGTGTTTTTAAGGAAAAAGGTTGATATGAAGGTCAATTAGAGAATAGCTGCAACGATATGTGATAGAGCAGTGCGTTTAAAGTGTATAGGAGGGCAGTATTTGAATCAGAAACCGACAGAGTTTCTATGTTTAGCATTTAAGTTACTCCAGCTTCAACCAGAAAAAGAGATTATTTTAGAATATCTTTATGCCAAGGATTTCAAGTATATATTTGGATAATATAAAAAAATATTTTAATTTAATAGATATCTTCAAGCACTTGCTGCATTTTATATACGACTTACATTTCCTGCTAAAGAATGTTATATAATTCTTGAACCTTTTCTTAATGATTATAGAAAATTAAGGATAAGAAATTCAACAGGTTTTTATCTTTTTTATAAGAATTTTAATTTTTCTTAATATTTTTTATAGGGTCTTATAGCTTAACTTATATTGATGAATTTATTGATCATCTTTTAAACGAGGAAAGAGTTTGTGATATTGCTCTCCCTCGACTACCAACTCGTTTTATGTTGGAAGAAATGGACGAATTAGAACCAAGAAAAAGTGCTATAGAAAGTGAATTAGAAAGTGATGAAAATGAATAATACATGACAGAAATAGTCTCCGTTTATCATTAATATATACATATATAGGAATCTATGTTACACTTTTTAAGCTACAATACACTAATTCTCTTTTTTTATTTTTTTATTTGGAAAAACTTTTGGAGGCAATAATGATATCTGAATATTTTAAACAAAAAGAAAAAAAATTATATATCAAACCTTCTCAAGCAATCTATATACAACATCTGTAGGTTGAGCTCCTACTCCAATCCAATACTTTGTTCTTAAAAAATTAATTTCGACATTTTTTGTACCATCTTTAGGTATAGGATCATACGTTCCTAATTTTTCTATGGGTTTAGACTGTCTTGCTGTTCTATTGTTCTTTAATCTTTTTTCTTTTACAAAAAGGATATCAAATAACCTCGCATTTGATACTACAATATGATAAAAAGGATATTTATTTATTCCAAAACGTTGTAGACGAATTTTTACAACCATGATTTTTTCAATGTTTAATATTTCTCTTATTTAGAATCTGATTATCAAATATAAAATCCGAAAGAATGCAAAAAAGCTGTTTCAAAAGAATTTTCTAAAATGTTTAATTTTTTTTTACATATTTTTTTTTTAAATTAATATTTTTTCTACAGTTCGTCTCGACAGAAAAGATCTTTTGTTCTTTTAAGATTAAAATTTGTTAAAATGGCAAGGTAAAAAGCGTTTATCTTTATTTTTATCTTATTTTTACACTTTTCTTTTTAGAAATAGTGAAAAAGCACAATCAATGGTTAAATAAATTTATTTATATTATTGTTTTTAATTATCTTAGCTTTATAGATTTAGAGCATCTCAAGCAGCAGAATTAGGTGATATATAAGGAGTTTCTTGTGTATATTTGTTGATTTTTTCCAAGGAATTATTGATACAGGGTCTCAGCGCCGTCCAAAATTGATTACAGAAGTAGATTCGATTCAAGCATGTGAAAAATGGAGGGGACAAGTAGTTAAAGAGATATCTAGGAAGATTTCAAAAATACAAGATCGTCTGTTTTCAAATATCAGCTATGTTATTTTATTAATATATGTATATTAGCTAGTTTAACAGATTATCAAATCCGTGATCTTAATGATGATATTAATAAGATGATGCGTGAAAAGCACATGTGGGAAATACAGCTTCGGAATCTTGGGGGACCTAATTATATGGTGTTTTAAATAAGTTGTTTTATGTTTTTATTTACAAATAATTTTAGAGATTTGGACCTAAAATGGTAGATTCGGAAGGTAGAGAGATTCCGGGTCATAGAGGATACAAGTAATTGTCTTTTTAAAGCGGTCTTTGTCTTTTATATTGATTTTTTGTGATAATAGGTATTTTGGTCGTGCAAAGGAATTACCTGGTAAACATACTGAAAATATTTTACTTATTATAATTTAATAAAATCTCAAGGTGTCAAAGAACTTTTTGATGAGCTGGTTCCAAAACCTCCTCCTAAACCCAAAATATCTGAAGAGGTATATAAAAATCTGGACGCTGCGTATTTTGGATATCAAGATGAAAATGATGATGAACTTTTAGAATATGAAAAAGAACAAGAGAAATTGATGAGAGAAGCTATGCTCAATACTCCAGGAGGCGACCCAAAAGAAGGATGGCGTCCTATTGAGGACTTTCATGTACCTAATCAAAAAGAAATTGAAAGTTTTTTACTTGAAAGGCGAAAAAAAAAATTGCTAGAAAAATATACGAAATAATTTTGTTGTTTTTATATGTATTTATACTTTAATTCTTTTTTGACGATTCCTTTGTGTATATTTTAATTTTTTTTTTTAATTATTTTAATAAAGTTCCATTTCTACTAAATTATTCACCGTTCATATCCTGATGACGTCATTTTATGTACTTTCACAAAGCTTTGTTGGACATAGTCAAGATGTATTTTATTCAAGAATATTTATATAATATCTTTTTACTGTTTTTCTAGATTAAAGTCGTTTGTGCTGGATTTCAATCTCAAATTCTTTCTGCTTCAAGAGATGGCACAGTACGTTCATGGTGTATTTCTAAAAAACCACCCGTTGAATCAAATATTTATTCAATGCATACGGGTCATGTCAATAGTTTAGCGTTTATTAATTGTTCTGAAAAGTATCCTCATGGTAATTGTTGAATTTGGTGTGTTTTTTTGTGTTTTTTTCATATATATCTTTAGGTCTTATAGTGAGTGGTGGACAAGATAAATTTATTGCAGTTTATAACCCTTATAAACTTACGGAACCTGATTATTTATTAATTGGGCATGAAGGAAATGTATGTTCCTTACATACAGCAAAGGATTCAATGATTATGTCTGGGTCATGGGATAAGTTGAATATTTTCAATGAATTGAATAAATTTATAAAAGTTTTTTAGAACAGCAAAAATATGGAAAAACTGGCAATGTATTTATACATTAAATGGCCATAGTTCTGCTGTTTGGGCTGTGATGATTATAGATGAAAATCGATTCCTTACGGGTATATTTTTTTAGTATATAAGCAAATTTTGATTTAAATAAATTCAGGATCGGCTGATAAAACAATTATTCTTTGGTCTAATGATGTGAAAATTACATCTTTTGAAGGACATACGGATTGTGTTAGAGGTTTGTGTAGATTATCAGATTTTGAATTTGCAAGTTGTGGAAATGATGGTGTAATTTATATATGGTCATTTTCTGGAGAAAGAATTAGAAGAATAGCAGAGAGTTTCTCCTTCATGTATTCTATATCTGTATTGTCTACAAAAGAAATTGTTTCTAGTGGTGAAGATAGATCTGTAAAAATTTGGAAAGGTATAAATTTTAAAAATATATATGGTTAAAGTTAAAAAAAATAGACGGAGAATGTGTTCAAACAATTATGCATCCAGCTGTTAGTATTTGGTCAGTCTTTGTTCTTGAAAATGATGATATTGTTACTGGAGGAAGTGATGGTATTGTTAGGATATTTACAAGGGATAAAGAAAGAATGGCATCTGAAACAGAAATAAATGTTTGGAAAAAATTTTTGTCTATCTTTATATATAATAATATACTATTAGGAGTTTAACAATAATGTTGCTTCATACAAAATATCTACGTATGTATCTAATTATATATATATATATATATATAATAGGGTTAGTAATTATGTTAATCGTATAGATAAAGAAAAGCTTCCTGGATCTGAAGCACTTTTAAAAAAAGGTATAGTTTAATGTTCCTATATTTTAAAACAATTTATTTAATCAATCAAGGGAAAAAAGATCAGGTTATTATGATTAAAGCAAATGATTTAATTGAAGCGTATCAAGTAAGTTGTATAAAAAGTATTTAAATAGGAAAAATATTGATTAATAATAAGTGGGACATGTCTAAAATGGTATGGAACAAAGTTGGTGAAGTAGTTGATGTAGCTGGTCCGTCAAAAAAACAAATTTATAATGGGAAAGAGTATGATTATGTTTTTGATGTTGATATTTCAGAAGGTTCTCTTCCTTTAAAATTGCCTTATAATGTAAATCAAAATCCTTATGAAGTTGCTTATCAATTTATAAAAAATAATGAACTTTCTATATCATATCTTGATAAGATTGCAAAATTTATACAAAAAAATACAGAGCGTATTGAAATAGGAGAACAAGAACCATTTATAGATCCTTATTCTAGTATGTATGATCTTTTAGTTTCAAAATATAATTTATTTGATTTTAGCTAAAAGATATATTCCAGGCCAGTATAACTCTCAAGACGTAAGTGTTTTGACTTCAGTTTTTAATTTTTTTTCTAATGTTTTTATTTAGTCTTTTTCTAAGAAAATTTTACCTCATACTACTTTTTTATCATTTAAGCATGCAAATGTATCAGCATTGACTCAAAAATGTCTAGAGTTTAATTCTGATTTTGAAAAATCTCAAGTATTTTGTTTTTGTTACTAGTATAATATTAATGATATAATTTAGTATAAAAGTATTTCTTTAAATCCAGAAGAGGTTACAACTTTGGAAGTAATTTCGGAATATCTTAAAGACCCTAAAAATAAATCTTTGATTCAAAATATAATATTGGAATCTTTTGATTTAGCTACTAAATTATCAAATGTTTGGCCTTATGATAAAAGGTTTCCCGGATTAGATATGTTAAGAATACTTTGTGGAACATTTGAAGAAGCCGGCTCATATAAATATGATACGAAATCAATAATTGATATAATTATAGAAGGTGGTATTTCGAATATTCCTTCTGGTTTTTCTGAAAAAACAATTGAAAATAATATTATGTTATCTCTTAAAGCTTTAGTAAATTTATTTGAAAAGGATTCAGGAAAAAAAATATTAAATAGAAAATTCAACAAGGTTTTAATCTTTATAATTACTTTGTAATTTTTCTAATGATGATTTTGCAGATAATAAATAAAATATCTAAGATTTATAATATTTCAATTAATCGTAATACGAGAATCGCGCTTTGTACTTTGTACTTAAAGTATATTTTCTAAAAGATAAATTATCTTTATTTTTAACTTAATTAGTTTTTCTGTTCTTTTTTATCAGTTATCATCAGTACAAAATGTAGTTAATATTCTTGAACCTATCCTAGAAGTAAATATTTCTTTGTGGTATTATTAATATTTATATTTTTAGATTCTATCGAAGGATAATGATTCAGAATGTATCTATAGAATAATAGTAGCACTTGGTACTGTTTTACATACACTTGAAAATATGAAAAATACTATAAACGTATATGAAGTTCGGACTATTATTCAGAAATGCGAAGATAAATTTAAAGAACCACGAATTACATTACTAATTAAAGAGATTTTAGAAATACTACAGTCTTAGATATAACAAATACTAATATAAATAAAAAATGTTCTAATATTGTTTACAATATAAATTATTTTTAGTCTATGGCCATTGGTTTTTCAGTGTTTTTGGATTGTATTGCAATATTCATATATTTATCCAACTCGTTATCTAAATCTTCTTGAGTTTTATATTTGTTTTCTTCTCTTTTATGTGGTCTATACTTGTTTAAAGACTTGCGTTCATATAAAGATTTAACTTTAAAGTTACTGATACGATTAAATAAGGAATTAGTCTTTCTTTGCTGCTTATGTGGTGGTTGCAAGTCTAGTGTTAGAGTAATTGGCTGACCTAAAAAGATTACTTTTATATCAAATAAATAAATATCTAAAACCGGCAGCATTAGCACCATTGAATTGACTAATTGCATTACGTGCATCTTCAATTTTCTCAAAATTGACATAAGCGATTCCTGTGCTTCGTCCTGAACGGTCGTATTTGATTTTAAGTTTAGTAACGGGGCCAATACGTTTAAACAGTCCCTACTGTTTTAGATTGGGTTAAAAAATAAAATTTTCTTTTTTACATTTAAATCGTCTTCTGTAAGTTCATAATGAAGATTTTCAATTTTTACACGATATGATATTGCCCTTTGATATTTAGCGTTTAGAACCCTTGTAAATAATAAAAATGGGAAAAACGTCATACTTTGACACTGGCCGATAGGTTTGTTTTGAAACACGACCGGATGATTTATTCACTGAGCCTTCATATAAATCATGAGTCCAGGGCTCATGATAGTTTCTTCGAGCAGAATTAATGAACTGTATTCAAAAAATTACAAAGTATTCGTCTAAATAAGACGAATACTTTTTTGTAGATCAAAAGTTAGAAATTGTCGAAATATAAGATTAAAAAGAGATAAAAAACGTGCCTAAACTCTATTAAACACAATAAACTAAAAATATACGCAGTTTTTTTACCTTATAGTATGATACAGGCCTTTCATTTTTGAAAAATTGTCTTCTTGAGATTTTGTTAGATACTCGTGAATTCTGAAGCGTCTATAAACGCTATTAAAAAAATGAAAAAAAGAAGGGCTTTTTCAAAGATTTATGAACCTTTTTATCATTGATAATTTCATCTAAAGACTTTTCTAATGACATTTTTTTTACTTCTTTTTTTCCATAAAAAATTTGAAGTCTGGTTTAACGTGCAGATGATTTGTACGGTTGTTTAACGTTTAAAAAAATAAAATTATATTTTTTAAAATATCTTGAAAAAAAGTAAATATTTTGACAAAAAATGCCATCTTCAAAGGCATTTCAGTCTTTTTCTCAAAATTCAGATGTTTTTCTAGAGTGCAAAGTGCAACAAAATGCTTGGTACGAGCCTCCTCAAAATTTCCTAGAAATCGAGGTAAAATTGTTTTTTTTTCCTTCAAAAAAGAGTTATTTATAGACGTTTATCTTGTTTTTTAGGTAAAGAATCCTAAGACACATGGTTTGGGGCGAAAAATGTACACAGATTACGAGATTATTTGCAGGGTTTTGAATAAATTAAAAGAAAAGCTGTTTTTTAATATTTAAAGACGAATATCCCGGCTTTCAAGATGAATTATTCTTCTGTGCGTCGCCGTTACTCTGAATTTGAATGTTTTAAGTAAATCGGAAGAGTATTTCTTTGTCAAGAAAAATAATGATCATGTTAGAGATATTCTTGAAAGAGAGTCGACAAAAGTAACAATTCCGTCTCTTCCAGGAAAGGTTTTTACAAATCGCTTTTCTAGCGAAGTTATTGAACATCGGCGTGATCAACTTGAGCGGTTTTTGCAAATGTAAGTATATAATTGTTGCTTGTTATTCAATAATTGCGTTTAAATATATTAGTGTTGCAGGCCATCCGCTTTTACAAACGGGAAGTAGAGTCTTATCTGCATTTATTCAAGATCCTCATTGGAATCCTGATGCATGGAAATAAATTAAAACGAAGTTTCATTAAAAAATGAATTCATAAAACACATTACATTCTATAATATTCCTTTTCCGGCATTGCATTGTTTGCTTTTATTACTAAACATTTAAAGCTATTCAGTGAAGAAATTATTTCATAGATTTCAAGTTGTGTATTATATTTTTTAATTAGTTTTTAAATACTGAAATATATAAATTGATCTTTTTGATTAGTAAGTATTGTTGAATTACTTAAATATCAATTTTAAATTTTATAACCTTTCCAATATATTATAAGCATTATATTAAATGTATTATTGATTATACGTTGATTTATAAAAAAAAAAGTTATTTTATATTGGTTGTTTTTTTTTTACAAAAATAAAAAATGAAATGATAAAATTTTATTAAAATATTGATTTAAAATGTTAACTTTTATGGTCCTTAATTAATTTGATATTGAATTTGCTTCCATTTTTTAGTATTAAGACTAAACATTTTTCACTATTAAACTAGTAAAATTTTATATTCAAACACATTTCCATAAACCATATGGACCAGGTTGTGATTTCCATAGCCTTATAGTACCATCCTATATTATATTATAAAAATTTTTATTAATATAAAATGTAAAATTACCTCAGAACCGGTGGCATATAACCCTCCGTCTGGACTAAAACTAACACAATGTATGGGTCTTGTAAATTAGTATAAATTGCATATTATAGTTAATATAAATACCCGTGATGTCCTTTATATACTTTTAATTCTTTTTCTGTTTCAAAATCATAAACTCTAACCCAAGGCTGAGAAGTTCCCCCAGTAACAAATGTAGTTTTTTGAGGATGAAGAGATACGCTTGAAACATCATATTCGGTAACAATAGTTTTCACACTTTTATGACTATAAAAATTAGTTAAATGTCTTTTTTGATTTAGCTTTTCACGTTTTAGAGTCAAGAAAATGAATTCTTTTACCGGCAACAACTAAAAGATATTCTCCTCCAAGACTTTTCTCAGAATTAGTTACAAATTTTCCTGCATCGAAAGTATCTAATTCTCTTGACATACGAAGATCCCACCAACGCACTTTTTCATCATCTCCAGAAGATATAATGACATTATCTGCCCAAATCACACTTTTAATTATGCCTTTGTGACCCGATAAATCAAAAACAGGAATGGATGGTGTATTCAAAGAAAATACACGAATTCTTTTCTCATGACCGCCTGTTACAACTTCTCTAGAGTCTTCAGAAAAATCAGCAGATCGCACAATATGTTCATGAGAAAAGGACTGGATTACATGACCAGTATATGTATCCCACACTTTACTAAGTTTAAATAATAAATAAAATGTTGCTCAAATCAATTATACACACGCAGAAAAGTCAGCAGATCCCGTAACAGCTTTGTCTGCATCTTTATTGAACCGAGATGACCATGTAGCGCCTTTATGTCCTAAAAAAGTTCCAATCCAATCACCTGTAATGCCATCACGAAGCATAGGATTTCCATCTAATAAAATACTAGAAAGTTTCGACTTTTTATTTTTATATTGTACCTTTACATGAAGAAATTAAGTAGTATTGATTATTTTCAAGCAAACGTGAAAATGAAAGATGAACAACTGGGCGTGTATGTCCTGAACTGATTTAAATAAGAAAAACTATAAGAAACTAAGAATATGAATTAGAAAAAAATTACCATGTCTAATGTTTTAAATAAGAATTCTGTTTTAAAAATATTAAAAAACTTACTAAAGGCATGATTCTCATTTCCGTTTGATGAGGTGAACGAAAATAATTAAGATTTTCTGTCATTTTAAAAGAAAAAAGTTATAAACATAATATCTTTAAAAACCATAATGAAATGTTTGATTCAAATGTTTTTTCAAATTAATTTTTTGAGTAATTTTTAAGTTTCGATTGTAGTTTTTTTCAGAAGGTTAAAAAGAAAACAATATGTGTAGAATGATATTAAAAATAATAATGTATGAAAATGTTGATTATTGTTTATTTTTTTTCCTTTTTTTTAATTTTAATTGTATTAAAAAATATTTGTGAGTTTTATTCGTTTTTGAGTTAATCTTTCGAAAATAATATCATTTTATCATTTTATATAGTGTTTTATATTTTTTTAATTTAAATATAACAATTTTTACCAATTTTTTATCTCTTTTTACAAATAATATACTATTTTGAGAAATTTTAAATATTGTTTTTTAAAAAAAATTTAAATATTTCAAAATATATATATATTTTTAAATAAACGTAACTACTAAAAGATTTATTTTAAAAATTTAAAAGGACTGATTCAGAGTGTTTTTATATGAAAAATTGTCAATTTTATTGCTATAAAATATACGTTTAGTATATACAAGTTTTATAAAAAGTTCTTTAAGTTTTTTTAAATATTTTATGTCAGAAATTTAACTATTTATATCAAAAAATATACATTTAAATAAAAGCAGAAATTGAACGTATTGCTCTTTGGTTAAAGCTTATTTGACATTATTTTTAGTGTTTCTATGAATATTTTATTTTTTGAATTTTACAAAATAAGTTATGAGTACTTTTTTGCCAAGATATTTTTATTATTCCCGGTTTAAAACTTCTTGGTTTCCTGGGCATATGTATACAGGACTAAAAGATATTAAAGATCTTTTAAAAGATATTGATTTAGTCATTGAAACAAGGGATTCTCGGGTTCCTATTTCTTCTCAAAATAAACTCTTAGAAAAGGCTATTGAGGGTAAAAAAAGGATAATTATATTCAACAAATATGATTTGTCTGGATTTAGTTATGATAAAGTATATTTTATGGTAAAAAGGTTCTTTTCTGAGAGAGATAGGTGTTTCAAGATTTTTATAAAGATGGGATTTTATGTAGTCTAAAAGACCCTGAATCAATGAAGAGAATATATGTGGATATTAAAAAAAGAGCAGAAAAGTTAAATATTGTATCAGGAATGAATATGATGGTTGTTGGAATACCTAATGTTGGAAAATCTACACTTTTGAATTCTTTTCGTTGTATAGGAATGTCTTCAAATAGTATTGAAAAAAAAACACGTATGTTTTTTTCTTAATTTTATAAATAAAAACTTATTTTATTTTAGGAAAAGCAGCAAGAACTGGTTCGCAACCTGGTATTACAAAAAAAGTAACACAAAGAATTAAAATTATGGAAGATCCTTTAATATATTGTATGGATACTCCTGGTAACATATATTATATATTAGAACCTAAAATGGCTCATTTTATTCTAGGTATTATGATTCCTTCTATAAAGGATCCTATTACTCTCTTAAAATTAGCATTAATTGGTTCTATAAAAGATAATATTCTTGATATAATGACTCTTGCGGATTATTTATTGTTTCGTCTTAATTTATTTGATCCAAAATTGTATTTAATTCCATTTAAAATGAACCAGCCTACAAACGATGTGGAAGAATTGTTAAATGCAATCGCTATAGCCACTGGGCGTTTGAAGAAAGGAGGAATTCCCAACATTCACTCTGCGGCAACTTTTCTCATCAATAAGTATCGATCAGGAGATATGGGGAAGTTTATTTTAGATGATATTTCAGGAAAAAAAAAGTAAAATTATTTTAATAAAAAACGTCAACATATAAAACTGTTTAAAAACAATTTTCCGGAAATCGTAAATGACTTTTACTTCACTGCATTGTAAATAAGAGTAACGATTATTTATTAAAACTCTGAAAAGATAGATGGGAAACTAAACTTTAATCATCATCCATATTTAATTTTGCAATTATGTTTAGAACTTGGAAGAAAAGATTCACCTGGGAATGTTAAAAAGTTATTAATATTAAACAAGGTATAATTTTACAATGTCGATATAAAGAGAAACAGAACCAACAATATATTCTTCCGGAGATAAATGTTTCATTAATATAGATGTATCATATAGTATATATCCTGAAAAAACGAGAGCTCCAAGTGTAGCATATATCATATCAAGCGTCCTAAAACATAAATAAATAATATGTATTATATATATATATGTATTACCTATTGTAAGGAAAAAAGAAAAGAACTAGCCCGCCTGAAAGCAAAGCTATAAGTCCAGTATATAAATATGCCCCTATGCTCGAGAAATCATATTTATTTTGCCATGTAAATATGGTTAACCCCAAAAATAAACCAGTGGTAATTAAAAGTGCTTCCAAAACAATAATACTATTATAGAAAGAAACTGTTTTTGTTAGAAACAGAGTACAAAAGAAATGAAGAAAAGAAATTAACCTATTGTTCCAATAGAACACGACTCAAATAAAGTGAAGAGAACAAGAAGATATAGATTTAGAGGGTGACTATAACGTTTCCAGGATAAAAAAAGCAGTGTAATAATATTTCCAAGAGTTGATAAAATAACAATCCATGAATTTTTCATAATAAATGTTTTTAATGTTGTATTTAGTACTAAAATAGAGGAAACAATAGCTGATCCAATAATTTGTAAAAATAAAATAGAATAAACTTTTCTAAGAAAATCTAAAAGGTAGAATTAAAAAAATAATGTCTTTTAATATATACAATCATATTTTCTACCCATTCTAATAGAAATATCGCACTGATAAACACATGTTCCATATTTAAAATCATCTGGGATATTATCTATCCGAGATGCGGATTGTTTACTAAGTAAAGGTGCATACACATTACATACTCGTTCTTGGTCTTCTCTACATCTATATGAACTACATTCTGTACAATTTGAAGATCTTTCTTGTTTTGAAGAAATATTAGACGTCATTTTGAGATTTGAAACACCGATAGGAAGAGGATAAATAATATATTAAAAGAAAAAAGAGATTATAAATCAACAATATTTGTTTTGAGTTTTTTGTTTTTTAAAAGTGTATTTTTATGTTTTTTTTTAAAAATAATTATGTCTGGAAATTTATCTTGCTCAGACCTCCCTTAAATCTTCAAAGAAAACACTTTATAATGTAACAAGGTTTTCTTGAATTTGGCTTATGTCATCATTACAAAATGTCTTTTCTCTTATAGATATATTTAAAAAAAGTTTTTGAATATTCTGATTGAAAACTACACGCTGCCATATCAATAAACAAACGTATTTTTTGTTTATATATTACAGATTGTTTTTTTCATCATACATTCAAAAACTTTGACGTATTGTCTATACAGAAAAGACAAATAAACTAGATAATATCTGAAACTGTTCTTAACATAAATACCTCTCAGATCTCTGTTCAATATTTATCTTTAAACTATTTTCAGCTTTCAAATATAAAGTAACCTTAACCTCGAGGTTAATCTTTCTATAGTTTGTTTATCTTCATTGAAAGTAATTTATTTGACTTTTAAAAGTTAAATAAATAGTTAAAAACAGTTTATGATATTATTGTTGAGCTATTTTGAAAAAAAAACTAGGAAAAATTATTCTGTAAAAATCAAGTTTTTTAAGAAACGTATATATTACCAAAATATTTATCTACATTTTGTAATATTTTAGCGATTCAATTAAGTTTTTTTATAATGAAAGATTGATAATATAAAATATTTTTAACTTCTCCAATATTGAGCGATATTGTGGACTCTATCTATAAGAACAGGAAAGAATGCTGAAACTGAATCGTTTATAAGTTGTTGGAAATGTTTTATTGCTTCTTCATCTGTCATTTCTAAACAGAATCTTTCTTTAATCTATAATATATTAAAAAATACATTATGAATGAATAAATTGACCTTCAATACAGCCTTATCTGGTTCAATTTTGATATCAGAAATATTAGATTGTACCATTAATGCAAATAAATTCATAATAAGATTCGCAGATTTTCTTAACGTAATAAATGCAGTATAACAATAAGATTTAAATTGAGAATAATATGGAGAAGAAGCACCTCCCATTCCTTCTACCATTTCTTTGCAAAGTTTCATTGCTGGAGAAAATGGTTTAGGATCCCTTCCAAGAATAAAACCAAAATCTGCATGAAAAAAACGACCTAACATAACTATTAAGATAAAAAAAATATTAAAATTATACCATCAGGACGTAAAAGTAAATTATCAAGATGTCTATCTCCAACTCCAAGTAAATATGTTATTACACAATAACCTGCTGTAGAACTGTTAGTGATATTTAATTAATATTAATTAAAATACCACAACTCTTTATATAAGTATCCATTACTTCTACTTTAACACCTAGTTCTGAAGATTTATCTGGATTATTAGATCTGAAATATGCAAGAATACTTCCATGATATTCTGTTAAACAATTCATTAAACTTATACTTTCTATAAATTGTACTGCGCCATGATTTACACCAGTAGCAAGGATTTTGTATGGAGTTAATTTAAGATCAAGATTTTCATTACGTAGAAGTTTATCCATAAGAGATACGATTTGTATTACTAACTGATCTTGTCGTAAATCGTCTCCACTTTTAAAAATAATAGAATATGGTGTTCCTGTTGTTGTTTTAAAGCATATCAAAAGAGGTAAAAGACTGCTCTTGAATACAGTTGATTCAGCTTTGAGCCAAATTAAAAATTGAAAAAATATACGAAAGAAAATTAACTTGGAATTATTCCAATGACAGAAACATTAGGGTCTAATGGTAATGGAAGCGGTTCGAATTTTATTAAACAATTATCCGTATTAGAAAGATAATGTCGAAGACGTTCTATTTTTTTAGGTCTCGATTCTTTTATAGAACGAATTTCTTTAGATATAAACAATATGGATGCTAGTAATTCGGCTTGTCGTTTTAAGATATTTTGTCGTATTAAACCATTAGGTACCTACAATTAGTAAAATATTAAATAAATGTAAATAGTTAAAACCTCCATTAAACTAGTCATAAATTGATAAGCAACTTCTGAAAATAATTTACCTGCAGTCTTATCTTCACACTCAACAGTTAGATACCAGTAAAAATTAATTCCTAATATCTCATTTTTAATAGCACGTTCAATTAAAAAATTAGCAAGAGATGATGAATGGTTATTTATTTCTGATACTTCTAGTACAGATTCCTCAAATCGAAGAGCCTGAACTAGCTGTAAAAGATATAATATTAAATCCTAAATTTATTATAAAAAACTGCAAATTTTATAAATAAAAACTTACATTATCATCTGCTTTTTTCAGTCTATTTACAGCATAACTTCTAACAACATTATCTTTAAATTCAGGGCCAAGTAACTCTAATGCATCATCAATATCAATCTCTGTCCATAACTCAAGAAGATCATATGCTTGTTTTACTTCAATAACATCAGTCCATATTACAGCTTTAAGAAATTTTGCTAAAGCCTAATAAAATGTTTTTAAAAATATTATAATCATAAATAAAATACTCTTTTATCTCGAGTAAGATAATATCTAAATTTCCAAATCAAGTCCTTTTCTTCAGACGTTAGTTTTTGAGTAGGAGGAAATGTCATAATTATCTTTTCTTTTTAGACAAAAAAAAAAATATATGAAACATACATTAAGTTGGTCTCTTATATACGCATTAGGCTTTAATTCTTTATCTAAGGGACTATTTCTGTGAGATCTTACTAAACACCTATATTTAGCTTCAACTGGACTATCTTTTAATAATTCAGGATCTCGAGGAGTAAAAAATATACGAGTTGACAAATTTTCTAAATAATATTTAGCTATTGTATAAAAACTATCAATTGTTTGAACCATTAGACGAAAAAATGAAAGTAGAAGGATATTGATATTCTGAAAATATAACAGGAAAATCAAACTGCGGAAAATCAACATAAAGAATCAAAGATTCAACGTCATTGATTTTTTTCTAAATATTTAGATTTGAATAAAATGTTGTTAAAAATTACTTGATATATTTTTTCAATTTGATGAAAAACAAGATTATCCAGCCAATCAATTTTTGGAATATCTCCTGCTGTATATTTTTTGACTAACTAAAAAAAATCAAACAAATGAAATATTCACGTATTCTTATACTGTTTCTAAATGATTTATTTCATTTTGAGAAAAAATATCACTAGGTGTAGTTGAATCATTATTTCCATCCGCAGGAACTCCAATATATAGATTAAGTTTCTGTGGACCCATTTTTAATGTACTTTTATTTATTAATTGTTGTTCTAATTTTGAAAAAGTATGTACTTGTCTGAAGAAAATAGTTTTACTGTTGTTCCTGCAAAAGGTTTATTTAATTTAGATCCGTAAGCATCACTAATTACAATTGCAAATTGTGCGTTCAAAGGGAGATCTGAATAATTTAATGGAAATGAAAGCCATTCGTCCCATCTATTATTTTGTTAGTATTTTTAAACAAAAAAATAAAAATGATAAAAATATGAAATATAAAATTCAATATCAAATTTAAAAAATAGGTTTCTAATACATACGTCCTTTTATTGTCGAAACTCTTATAAGATGTTCTATTTGGTAATGTTAAAGCCTTGTTATTTGCATAAAGTTGGACTGTAACAAAAAGATGTGGAAAAAAACTAGCTTTTTAATTCTAAATATTAACAAAAGTTAAATTTTTACTTTTCTATATCTCTGTTTTCTTTCTTAAGATGGTTTAAGTTATTAAAAACGGCTGATATATTTCCTTTAATTGTTCCAATTTTTATATGAACAGGAAAGCTTAATTGAGTTGATGTATAAAATGAATACTCCACTTTCCCCATAAATAAAAGAAGAAATCATCAGAAATTTTTTGAAATAATTTTATATATTTAGTATTTTTGAATATTTTGTTTTCAGAATTAAGATTTTTTTGTAAATATGTCTTTTTGAATAATCTTCACGTTGATAGATTAAATTTATTTGTTTAAATGAAAAGTTATTAAAAAACTTATTTTCTTAATAGTTTATATTTTAAATTATAGTAATATGAAAATATATACATATTTATTTAAAATGATTTTTAAATTTTGTTTTTAATTTTATGTAATTGATATGTATATTTTTAATATTTTTTTCAAGAAAAAAGTTTCTATTAAAATTAAAAATCTATATCGTCTCTATATCTTTTATGTCTTTGAGTCTTTTTTTCAGACATTTCACTTGGTTTTGCTAAAAGCTCATTCCATTCATGAATAAATTGTTTTGATTTCTTTTTTTTTTTAGAAAAGAATATATAAAATTTATTTTTAACCTCATAAATCCAATGATAATTTGGTATCGTATCATCTTTATATACATAAGAATCTTCTTCAAGTATAATTGATTGTAGTTTTTTATACATCCATTGTATGTCTAGCATTTTAAATCTATAATAATAAAGATTTTTTAATTACCTGGATTCTTATATTTTAATGGGTCATATGTATCAATTACAAGATTTTCTATAATTTCGCACATTTTATCAATTAATATCTCAGGTGCTTTAAATATCAACAAATATTTTTGTTAAAAATAAATATACCTTTCATAGATGTTTGTTCAGGATTCAGTCTAATATCATCTGAAAATGGTAAAATAATAGCAAAAATTCCCTGTGGAATCTCATGATCATTTTTGTTTTGATTATTTGAGTCAAAATTGGAGATTAGAGCACATATTCTTGGACTTGAATTTTTATATGGATGAAACCATGCAATAGCAATTTTATTTAATCTATAAAGAGTATGTGCTAAAGATGCGAAAATTTTAGAAGAATAAGAATTTTTCTAATATTTGTTATAATACTCATTTTTTTAAAAAATGTTAACAACTTACATTGTCTATTGGATATAAAAAATATGATGGAAGAACATTTTCCCAAAAATATAATTGATCTAACGATTTAAATCCCAGTATCCTGATAATAGGGTCCTCGTAAAAATGTAATGCATTCATTTGTTCTTTTGAAAATAAAATCTAATATAAGTAGTTTTTTTTTTTTTGATATATATAGTATACTTTTTCTCCGCCAAAATCATAAGCCATTTTTGTATCTTCATTCTTTAAAATGGAAGATGTTTCCTAATATACATTAAAAAAGTAAAATAAAATACAAACATTAGACCTGGCAAACATAATTCATTTTAGTTTTAACAATTAGAGGATTTTGAGATTTTGTATAAATATTTTGAGTCTTGATTGGCGCTCTTTTTTTGAACAATATATACCCACGAACATCAATATTCAAACCAGGTGCAATTTGAAGAGAACATTCAAAAAGAAAACCTAGATTAATGTTATGCATAAATATTTAAAAGTAAATATTTCGAACGTTTGGGATGTTGTCTTTTTAAAATTATACTTTTTAATTGATCAATATTAGATATTTCATATGTCATATGATTTTCAATTTTGTTTATATTTTTTGATGTATATAATATGTCTTTGTAAAATTTATTAAAATCAAACTCTTTTTTTCCTGTAATAAAAAAAGGCTCTATTATAATTCCTGAACTATATAATTTCAAAATAATAGAAGCAGTTTTATTTTTATAATCTTCAGAACCTAGACTTGGTTCATCATTATGAGTTATTAGAAATATTCTTTTTATTTTATAAGAAGAGTGCCTAAAAATTATATATTAATTATTGTTTTTGAAACAGAAAACGCACAATTTTTCAAAAAGAATACTTGTATATTCTAAGACATTAAAAAGGTGAATATGTTTTTTTGCCGGGAAAATAATTTTGGATAATTTTATATCATCTATTTTTGATTTGTATTGATCAAAAAAAAAAAATTAGATACCTGATAACATAACTTTGAGATTTTTAATAGAGGTTCCGCTTTGGACATCTAAATCCATTATTGAATATAAATTAGGATATAATAAGGATTCTAATATGTTCGTATCTTTCTGTATTTTAATTAATTGACATTTTTTTCGCAATTTACTATTACTGTTCCATATAATAGAATTCCAGATGATATAGTTGGTTTATGAATTATTTTTTGATGCAACATTTCATAAGCAGAAGTTAATGCAGTTTTTGCAATAGTACTGACTTTTTCATCAGAATTATATGATAATGAAACATCGATTAAAAAAAGAATTGCTTCATTAATAAGATAATCCTATATCATATGATTATTTTATCAAAATCAAGTATAAAATGTACTTGGAATTTTTTCTCTGATACTTGTACATCTTTATCATTTTCTTCTAATTCATCGTAAAAATACATATCTTATAGAATAGTTTTTTGCAAG
This sequence comes from Pneumocystis oryctolagi, assembly GCA_017311285.1. Lineage (NCBI taxonomy): Eukaryota > Fungi > Ascomycota > Pneumocystomycetes > Pneumocystales > Pneumocystaceae > Pneumocystis > Pneumocystis oryctolagi. Next base: position 143,094 of record JABTEG010000006.1, read on the forward strand.
TGGTCTAATTCTTAATTGTTTATTTTTTTTATTTTCAGTTTAATTTAAAAAAATATGTTTAAAAGATTAAAAAAATATATATAAAGCTTAAAACATTAAATTTTTCTTTAACTTGTTAATATAAAAAATATATTTTTAAGCTTTAATAGTAATAGATTCCAACTTAATCTATTGAAATATCCGATGTCAATCATTTAATTATCGGGCAACGTATTTTAATGATTTTTATGTAAAAACAATTACAAATTAAAAAGCTTGATGAATGGATTGAGCTTTGTTTTCAAAAGTGTGTATAATTTAGATTATTTTTTTAAAAAAATATGAATTTAGTTTCATATTTTAATTTTTTTGAATACAAATACATGTTTTTATCCATATAAATAATAATATCTTTTATTAATATACATATATTTCAAAGAAAACAATGATAAATAAATTTAAATGAACTTTAGAATATAATTTTATAATATTTTTTTATGTAAAATATTATGTATCTTTACTACTTTTTGGTTTAAGATACTATATATTTTAAAATTAAGTAGTTTTGTGAATACAAAGTCTTAAAGTTTAATATATGAATATATAAAAGTGTTATTTTTTATTATTTTGAAAATTTTTGGCTAAATTTTTCAAGTTAAACTACATTAAATTGTTTTATATTTTTATAATTCAAAAATCTTTGCCTTATATTTTAAAAAATTTATAAAGATGCTTTTAAAGATAAAAGTCTTTTTTTCAGAAATTAAAAAAATAATATATTTTTTATCTTTGAGAACATTATTTACAAATTTTATGGGAGATTTTATTATTATTTGAAAGTATTAAAATTCATAGATAAAAATATTTAAATTATTATCTATAAAAAATAATTATATCTTTCATTTTATTCAAAACTTTATTTTGGATAGAAATCAAAATATATAGATAAATTTATCAAAAATTTAATATTAAAACATATATAAATTTTAATATGAAATAAATTACATTTATCTATTTTATAATATATATATATATTATTTTCAACCCTTAAAATTATTACTAAATTATTTTTATATTATTATTCTATATTATAATTTGATAAATATTATAAAAAATTATTTCAATATTAGATTATAGAAATATTTATAATTAAAAAAAAGATATACACAATTATTATTATTATTATTTTACATACTAGTCATTTCACAATATTTTATCTATAATAGTTTAAAAACTGGATACTTTTTTAATACATAAGTTATTAAATATTATTTTAAAATCTATATTTACATTAATTTAAATATTTTACTTTCAAAATATGACATATTTTATTTTTTTTTTTA